>PVHY01007565.1:0-66717 GCA_004024945.1 Uropsilus gracilis
GCAGCACAATTTATAATTGCAAGGACATGGAAGCAACCTAAATGCCCCAAAACAGATGACTGGATGAAAAAAATGTGGTACATATACACAATGGAATATTACTCATCAATTAAAAATGACAAATTTGATGAATTTATGGAAACCTGGATGTACCTAGAAGAAATCATTCTAGCAGAAACGAGCCAGATAGAAAGGGACAAAAACCAAATGGTTCCACTAATATATGGTCAACCAAATGAAACTGCACAAGGGGAGAATGGGGACCAGCTGGAACGGGTGGGAAGGGGAGGTGGTGGGTGACCCCCAGGGACTGAAATGATGTGAAATATATATAAATAAATAAATTTTAAAAAAAATAAATAAATAAAAAGAAAAAAAAATGGGTGAAGAACTAAACAGACACTTCTCCAAAGAGGAAATACAAATGGCCAAGAGGCACATGAAATAATGCTCAACATCACTAGCAATTAGGGAAATGCAAATCAAAACCACAATGAGATACCATCTTACACCAGTAAGAATGGCCCACACCAAAAAAACAATGGGCAAGCGCAGGGATGTGGAGAAAAAGTAACACTCTTACACTGCTGGTATAGTGTAGCCACTATGGAAAGCAGTGGGGAGACCCCCTTAAACTAATCAAAATGGAACTACCATTTGACCTAGCAATCGCTGTTCTGGGAATCTACCCAAAGGAAACCTCAATACTTATACAAAGAGACACCTGTACTCGGATGTTTATTGCAGCACTATTTATAATTGCAAGGACATGGAAACAACCCAAATGTCCCAAAACAGATGAATGGATGAAAAAGATGTGGTATATATACACAATGGAATGTTACTCATTAATTGAAAATAACAAGCTTGATGAATTTGAGATAACATGGATGTACGTAGAAGAAATCATATTAGCAGAAACAAGTCAGAAAGAAAAAGACAGATATCAAATGGTTTCACTAATATATAGGATATAGGAAAAACTAACAAAAAGCCAGGAGGAAAAGTCAAAGCAAACTTAGAAACTAAAGTAGTACACAACTGAGGGGGAATGTGTGGGAATGGTCAGAGAAGGAAGGTGATGAGGTGAACCCCAGGGAATACAAAGATGTGAAATATATATACATATATATATAAATTATTTTAAAAATGTTTAAGAAATTATACCTGTTTATTGTTACTGTGGATATGTTACTCTGAGCATGATCTGTAATAGCTGCACCTGTTTTATCAGTTGAATATCCATTAGTTAACGAGACTTCTATTACTGAATGTTTGACACAAGTTTTCATTATTTATATATGTGTCACTGAACATATTTTAGGTAAAACTTCACACATCTTTGATTTTTCATAAGCTGCTTTCATAAGCTTAAGTGTGGCATTATTTTTAAAAAAATGCTTTTGGTGTACAATTAAAATTATCTTCTAAAATGTTCTTACCTCTCGCCCCCCTCAGATTTCGAATGTGTTATTTTTGATAATAGATTATTAGCCTTCTTAGACAGATTATTGGAAAATGCTCTTAGTTACAAGTTTTTTAATGGTTCCTCAAAATTAGTTTCTCCTGCTGTGACTGCTTTCCATAGCCATATTTGTAATAGTAGCTCCTCTCTAAAAGTAGACCCCTTTGTCTTCTAAGTGCTTACACCATTTAGCAGGGAGAACCAAACAAAACACTGCATTTGAGCTTTCCCCAGCCCCATTTCTTGTTCTTCTACCTGAAAGCCAATTCGACTTTGATCTGCTTCTGTTTTTGAGTAAGGGTCAATAGGTGCAAACATTTTCCAGCTGTTTAATTTATAACATTTACAAATCATTTGTAAAATGCAATCAAAGCCTTTGTTTATTGACTTGACACTGGTATTCACATACGTTCAAATTTTTTTGTTTTCTCTTATAGTTCCTCCAAGTTTTCAGAAACTCTGGGAAATGGGAAACATGCTGGATACTGGCAGGATTGGTGAAGGCAAGGATGTGATCATCAACAACCCCATTTCTCTTTATTGTGAGACAAATGCTGCTCCTCCTCCCACCCTCACATGGTACAAAGATGGTCATCCTCTGACCTCTAGTGACAGAGTATTGATTTTACCAGGTAAAAATAGCTGTGAATAGGTGAAACTGAATCTTTGCCATATATGCTTCTTGTTATGTGTTAAGTCACTTAAATGAATGGACTTTCTGGTCATGTAATTTAACTGACACACACTGTCAAAGGTCCCTACTGTCAAAATGCCCCTAATGTCCATGTAGCTTCAAGCCAGGCGTTGGCTAAGAATATGACATAGGCTAGAAAAACTTAATTTACTGATCTACCACAAGATCATTCTGCTTACTTAAGAAGTACTTTGACTTACTTGTGCTTCCATTTCTCTGATAGTATGATGAAAACATCAGTTTGGTTTCTGTGCATTATTAATGATAATCTGAAATGTATTTGCAAAATGTTACTGCACTTATTAATATATCTATCATAAATCAATAACAAGTTATTAGTTTCAGATATTTTGGTTATATAGTTTATTGATGGAAAGATGTTCAGATTATTATGGAATTATATACTTTTAGTAAATATTCAGATATGTGTATCAGAACTTACCCAATTGTACATGTAAGGTTAATGCAGTCTATTTTATATAAATTAACTTTTAAAAAGATACTAAATAGAAATGACAAGTAGATATAATATGTGATCCTAAATTAGATTGTGGCTTGGGAAAAAATAGCTATATGAGATTATTGTATTAATAATGATATTTGAATATGGACTATAAATTCTATACTAATTTAACATTTTCTTGATCATTCTACTATGATTATATAAGAGATTGTCCTTATGAAATGTAGATTTATGAATATTTTGGGGATAATGGAGCTCTATGTCTCCAACTTACTTTTAGGTGGTTGAGAAAAATGTTATTTATATATGTAAGAGATAAATGGAGTGAATTATAAATTATTTCTTATAAGTGAAAATTTTGAAACAATTGTAACTTTTCTTTAAATATAAAATGGTATCAATATAAGTTAAAAACACAATGTTGTTGTTACAAGAATATATGCATATTAGTATACTTTGTACCTTTTGCATCCCTGGCTAGTACTTTTTGACACCAATATTTCTAACATCTAGCAGGGTAAATATCTTTTTTACATGTGTTCCAAGTTGTAAAATCAAGAAGTCACTGCATGTTAACATTCTATATGGAATATGATGAGGGGCAAAATTAACATTCATCCCTATATAAAAATATAAGTGAGCTATTTATTAATTTCTTAGGAGACTTGGCTCATAGATTACTTCTTAATAGTGCAACATTTTTTTATGAAAATGATAGCTGGGACTAAAAAACTAAATTACTGGTTGCAGTAAGAACATTGAAAAGAAATGTAAGAAAATGCATTAGGCCTGAAAAACACTGCCTCTGTTTATAGCCAGTGTTTATATAAGATTTTGAGAGGTGAACAATTGGGATATTTTTAGGAGGGCGAGTATTGCAGATTCCCCGGGCTAAAGTACAAGATACCGGGAGATACACCTGTGTGGCTGTGAACGAAGCTGGAGAAGATTCACTTCACTATGATGTCCGTGTGCTTTGTAAGTTGGTTTTATTCTTTTATTGACTATTCAATCTTTGACTCAAAAAAAATTTTTAAGGAATGAATGCTTACAAGATGTTGCACTTTACATCTTAGAGACCATAAAGATAATCAGAAAATCCCCAGGAGTTAATTTTATTATATAAATTGAGGGTACATTAGTTAGGACTCCTAGAGAATTGAAAATAAATTAGCATAAACAATAGAAAAAAAGAGTAGAAGAATTCATAGACTCATTATCCAGAAGAGCCCCAGAGTAGAGCTGGTTGCAGCCATGTCTGACTTCTATAGCTCAGAAAAGATTAACTGAAACTTAACTTTCACTTTCTTTTGACTTTGTTTTCTCTATTAACATCACTCTCACTCTCAGGTAGAGGATCCCCTTGGATACCAAGTTGTTCAAAAGGTACTCTACTTCTTATATTCTCCTAGGGTCATAACTGAGTAAAAGATTTTCTTTCCTACTGTCTACAACTTCAGTCCTAACATTAGAATTCAGTGGCTTTTATTAGCCAAGAATGAATTACATATCCATCCCTGAATCAATTATAAAGACCAAAAGATAATTCACATGGTTATCCTTAGACCACAGTAATCTTCATCTGAATGCATGAACTAAGAGTAGAAAAAGTGTTTTACCTTTAATGAAATGAGAGGTAAGCAAGAGTAGTAAGCGGCTGAGCTAGTGATGTTACAGTGGGAATGTACAGGATGCAGCTAATGTAACAGATTTTATGTGGTTAAGTAGTATTAGGTGCTCATCTTAGTATAAAATGACCTTGAGACTTTTATCCTGCATGAGGAGGAAAATGGCTAGGTTAATTAAAAATGAAGATTAGGAGAGTGACACAGTTTAGGAAGGAAGAAGACAGTTTTGTTTCAGACATATTGAATTTGAATTGGCACCAAAATGGCTAGGTAAAATGTTGAATGGGCCTTTGGAAACATGGGGCCTACCACACAGAAGAAAGAACTTTGAGAGTTATCCACAAACAGGTGATTTTCAAAGGTCTGAGAGAGATAAATAGGAGATGGTAAATGTATCCTTGTACCATCGTTTGTAAGTAGGAGATATGAAAAAGAGTTAGGGAAGAAAAAAATCAGGTGAGGATGAAAAGCAGTAAACTGCCATGTTACATAATCAAGACAGAAAATCCTATCAGGGGGGTTAGTGTTGAATACTAAAGCCAGCTTAATAAAATAAAAATGGAAAAAGATGCCATTTAACTTTGAAACAAAGAAGTCATGAGTGAAAGTCAAAAATTACTTTAAAGAGCAGGGTGTGGTTCTAAGCCAAATAACAAAAGGACAAATATTGAGCAAATTGTCAGGAAAAAAAGGAAAACAAATATAGATTACCCCGGAGACATTTTCAAAGGTAGGAAGAGGTGACATAGCATTTTACAACAACCAACTTATTTGAGGAAAAAAAAAAACAGTTTTAAGAGAGGTTTGTGCTTGCTCGTGGACCAAGTGTAATGATCTAACACGCAAGGACAAATTAAATTTTCAAGTGTGTATGTAGATGGGAGGAAAATCCTAGACCAGGGAAAATATAGTGAAGAAGTTAATAAGAGTCTTTTGACCTTTTAAGGTAATCAGTTGTTATTCATTAGAATGGTTAGAAGGAAAATGCATATCAAATATACTTAGTCTCTTAAGTATGACAAGAGGAGAAACAATAGCAAAGGTGGTGTATGAAAATACCCATGAAAAACAAAAAATGTTAGATAGGATAGACAGTTTATTATTGAACTTGGAATCTTCTGGCTCAGCCATGCCTTTCTGCAGTCATCCACAGTAACATGGAACAGACTAGGAAAAAAAGGCTTGTAAAAGCACCACAGGCCGCAGGGTTGGTATCAAGATGCACCTTGCTGAGGTACCGAGAGATGACACAACACAGAATCTCCATAGAGGACCATTACCAAAATGACCCACTATGAGGCCAAGAAGAAAAAGGACTTCAAGGGAAAATGTATCATAACAGGGAGGATTGTGAAGGCTAGAGTTTTCAGTAACAGGTGCAGCTTATGATGTTCAAAAAGAAGTAGAAAGACACAAGAATTCAGAATTCATCTTTATGACAAGTATCTGTTAATTGCTACTGTAGCAGTAAATACAGTAGACATTACAGTAGAATGTAGAAGAAAAACATCAGTCTTCAAGCAGTTTGCAAAAATTGCAGAGGGAAAGAGGTGTCAGTGTTGATTCTTCCAAACTATGGTAAACTTTGCATAGATGGAGTGGATGTGACACTCCACTTGACCTTTGAACAGTGCAGGATTAGGGAAGCCAACCCACCATTCAGTTGAAAAGCCTTATATAACTTTGACTCCCCCAAATGTGACTATAGTCTCTTCTTTGTATCCATGAAGTACTGGTTTAAGGATTGCTGCACTCCTCCCCCCATTATGGATGACAAAATCTGCATGTCCTCTGTATCTACCCTATAGTCTGTTCTCCCTATCTGAGTTCTGCATTTGAGGATTCAGCCAATCAATATATACCTTCAAGTGGACCTATGTGGTTCAAACTCATGATGTTTAAAGGTCAATAAGTAAAGAATTATTAAATATATTTAAACCTACAAAGAATTATTAAATATATTTAAACCTACAAGGTAGTTATAAGGAAAGGGAAGGAGAAGACAATTGAGAACAGTGTTAGTATCAAGAACAGTGAAGGAATACCCCAGATCACCTGCCTTCATTTTTACCTAAATCCAGCAAGAGTTGAGTATAGGACATTGAAATGAGCTGATAAAGAGGAATAATAGAAAAAATTATAAAGAACTCATTTCAGTTATTAAAATGAATTGATCTGAGTAAATTATTCTGTTTAATTAAAAAATTTTAAACCGAATCCTTAGGATTTCAGTTGTCAAGGGTGGTGCTTAATGCCTTAAGGGGGATGTTTGAATTAGGGGAAAGTTGGAAAGCTGGCTGGAGATGAGTTTGGAGTTGGAAGTAAAGCAAGCAAGAAAAAATGACTGGCCAGCAAATCCTATACTGACAGCTTAGTTGGGCACCAAAGGCAAGTTGATTCAGGCATTAAAAAAAATGTACAGAAAGGAGATGAAAAAACACAGTGGAGCAGACTGGGGAAGCAACTCATGAGGTCTGCTGTGCCCTTTCCCTGCTCACCTATAGCTTTTACTGAGAAGTTTATCAATACATGACACAGGTGTTCAGTAATTCCAAGGGCACATAATTGCTACATGGAAGAAAGCAGTTTCTCGAAGTTTTTCCAATCAATGCAAAATACAGTGTATCAGAGGAATAGAAGCAGATGTAGAACCTTTCCAGGGCAGATTCTGCTCAGATTCTGCTTGTGGCTACTTGGGTCACCTTGTCCTGATAGGTGTTCCCCCAGGATAAGTCGTTCATGGTTAGACCCTATACCATTCAGTTCCCAACAAAATCCCATGTAAGTTAGGACAGCTTTGTAGCATTTAATGTTACACTGTGGCAGTTGAGAGTATTGTCCCACCTGGAGGAGGGTCAGGAGTCCCATTAGAGTTGAGAGCTGGAGTGTGCCTTCTGATCCCTCCTCATAGTTCAGTTCCAGGTAGAAGTTGAAAATAGCTTCAACTTTTCATATTTCAATATTTCATTAGTTTTCTGTTATAGGGATTATAACAGTGTCAGTTAATCTGAATATTAATTATTTGTAAATCTGTGGTTCAAGTTATATGTTTTCTGAACTGTAATGAAGATCACCATCTCTGTAAAAATATGTCTTCAAAATAATGGTAAAATTCAATGATAACCTGTTGTCTTCATTATTCTCATTACAGATTTTCAGTGTAGTTTTTGAGATAACCAAATATCACAAGATGCAACTACATTAAACATAGTCTTTACTGCTTTCTAAATATGTGATACATTTTTAAGAGAGTAAAATATAAAGCATTCAAAACTTAAAAAGAAACATATTTTACTCTGAAAGTGAATTTCCATTTATAAAAGCAACTAGAAACAAATGGTTTCCTCACTTAACATTTCCTCTTTTAAAATTCTATATGTGATGTGTATATAATATGTGATTTTTATACCTGACTAGTCTAAATGGAAACTATGGAAGGGGTTTCCTCAAGGTAGGTGGGGAGAACAAAGAAAATGAAGCCTATTCACCTAATATTTTATCACCACCCTAATGTAATAATGTAAGATGTGACGTGAGGATCGCAGTTTTTCCTTCAAGTTCTACTCCTCTGTTACCATCCCAAACTCTTTGAAATTGTCAGGAAACTAGAATAATTTAGAAAATACCTCATTTTTCATCATAATCTCTTCATTGCAATCACTTAGTGCCACCAACTATCAAGGGGGCAAACAGTGATCTTTCAGAAGAGCTCAACACATTGGTGAGTAGAAGTGTGATGATAGAGTGTGTGTCCAGCGGCAGCCCCACACCACGAAACTCCTGGCATAAAGATGGCCATCCCTTGCTGGAAGATGAGCACCACAAGTTTCTATCCAGTGGAAGAATTCTGCAGGTAAAACAAAACATAGAAATTTCTACATAATAAAATATTTAGAACTGCTATATTAGCTAACTATTGACACATGAAGAGTTAAAACAATGAGCATTTATTTAGCTCACAGACCTTGTCATTGGCTAGAGATTCTTCTGGTCTCAGGCAGGCCTACTCAAGTGACTGCAGGTGTGTGACTGTCATAACTGTAGATCGTGTCTGATCTCCTGCAAGTCTGGGGACTCAGGTTAGATAGTGGGCTGATTCTTCCCTAAATGACACCACATCCTCCACAGGTGAGTCCTGATCTCCTCTTCTGGGGGTTGCAAAATACCAAAAGAGTGAGGAAAAGAACATAATGTCCTTTCAGGCCTAATCCTGAGATTGTACAGAGCCTCTTCTACCACATCTTTTGGTCAAGGCCAATCACAGGTTGACACAAATTCCACTTCTTGATGGAGTAAGCTTCAAAGTCACATTGAGCCAGGTACAGATAAGGCATTGAAAGCATACTATAGGCTATTTCTATAGTCAAAGTACCGCAGGTATGTATGAAGTTGCTTCTCTGAAATAAATAAATATCTTTAGCTGAAACCATTATTAACTTGATTGTGTACACATTTTTTTTATATTTATCTGGCATTGACTAGAGAGACTATGCACTGCTTACTTTTAAAAAAATAATGAAGAATTGCTTTGTTAATTTCAGCTGAAATCTCTATTTTTTTCCCAGATTCTAGATACTCAAATAACAGATACCGGCAGGTATGTGTGTATTGCTGAGAACACAGCAGGAAGTGCCAAAAAAAACTTTAACCTTAATGTTCATGGTAAGAGCTTAATTCCAAAAGTGTATCTATTAGGGTATGCTTGAAAATGCAGGAAAGTTGTGTTTTAGGTTATGTATGCTCTTTTTGTACTTTTTTTACCCTGAACAGTGTGTGGAGTTGCATTCATTCAATATCTTCCCCTTTCTTTCCACCACAATGAGTAGATTCATGATGTAGAAGACTTTTAGGGAGTCTGTTTTTATATTATTTCAGACCCTCAAGAGAAAGTAGTGATTACTACATATCAGAAAGTAAAAATTAATGGTTGAAATCCGAACATTACAAATTTACATAAACTTAGAAGTATTTATAGGTCTTCTCAGAAAAGTATGTACACCAGTCCTGATTGGAATCCATTTCAGTCCTCAAGTGTGAAATTTCTTTATGAGCATTAATACCTGCTATACTCTCTGGAGAAGAAAAAGACATTCTCGCATTAAATAATTCCTGAAAACTATCAGAACACTTACTTCAGTCAGCAAACTTTCTCAGTGTATGTTAGATACTCCTTAAATACTGTATATATATTTTTTTGCTTAAAATGTGACTGGTTTTCTACCACAAAAGAGTAATTCTGTTTTTGTGACACACAACTGCTCCAGAATTTTAAAATGGAAATGATGAACAATCAAATTCTTTTACATGTGCGATTTATATATGAAATTCTAGTTTATTTTAAAAATAGCTAAGACTGAAAATTTCATGAGACAGAATATTGATATCCACCCATGTTTCAGAATTGTGTAAAAGATAGTTGAGTCACACAACTTTGTGTTCCCTGTGATTAGCACAGTGAGTACTTAATAAATATCATCAAGAAAATTTAAATCAGTAAATATGACCAAAACAAATGTATTATAAACTTCTATGAAGAATGATTCAACAAATAATAATCATTGTGAAAGTGTACAGTCTGTCAAGTACAGTTTAATAAATGTTGAAAAATAAGTCATTATTTTTCCTGATTAACTTTGGCAGAATTAATTTTTATTCTCTTCTGTAATCAAAACTATCTTAGACCCTATTTCTAACTATTAGGTCTGTTACCTTGTGTTTATATATACATATATAAAACCTCTCAATAAATACCAACTTTGCACCTGATTTGTACCTGCCCACTTGACTATGGATGGTAGAACTCTTGGAGCCAGGACTGTCAGCCATCATCAAAAATTTAGCAATCAGATGCCCATGACATGCTCTGCTAAAATGCTGGAAACTGTGTGGCTTAAAAACAGAATTCATTTTCTCACCATTCTGGGGGTGAGAAAGTTCAAGATAAAGCTTCTGTTAGGGTTTGGTTCTCGTGAAGGTTCTTCTTGACTTGAAGATGACCACTCTGCCCTCACAAGTCTTTTCAACTGAACGGTAGGCATGGACAGAAAACTCAGAAATACCCTGCTGTTTTTTCTTATAAGGGTATTGATTCCATAAGGTTTAACTTTAATGACTGCCTAAAAGGTCCCATCTCCATATATAGACTCATGAAACTAGAATTTTTAGTGTATGAATTTGAGACATGCAAATATTCAGTCCTTAACAGCTCTTCTCTTCTTTGCCTCTGAATTCTTTTACCTCCTGTTTTACAGATAAAAAAGAAGTCAAAATCTTCTTAACACCGGAAATACCTACTATTGATTTCAGACTATTAGCTTCAACTGTTACTACTATTTCTTTCTTCCTTCACCATACAACAAAAGATGGAAGCCTTCTTTTATTTTCCTGTAACCAAAAGCTAACTCTAAATTCCTTCACAGAGATTTTACCTTCTCTCATCAAATTTTGAAATGATCGCTTTTTTTCTGGCTTCTTCCCAACAGCACTCAATTTACTTTTCTCCTTCTTTCATATAGAAAGAAATGCTTTATCTTTCTCCCTGCTAAATGCCTAGCTTTCTCCCCTAGTTCAGAGTGTATCTACTATCATTAGCATTTAATGTCTCCATTTCCTCACTTCAACTACTGAACCGAAATTTCATTTCCACTGAACACAACTCCACTGAAATTAATCACTGAGTTCATTAAACTCTCTCCTTGTTAATAAAAAGTCCACCAGCACCTTTCAGATTTCTTTCATAGTTCTATGTAATTGGTAGTACTGATCATTATCTTTTACAATTTTCTTTCTTGGTTTTTGTGACATCTAAGCCTCTTATTTATAACTTATCTTCCCATACTCATAACTCATAACTTATCTTCTCATACTCAGTTGATTTTTTTTCTAGTCCCTCCTTCTTTACCTATTACTATTCTTTAGTTTTCTAAGCTCTAGAACTTTATTTTCTTCCTATGTATCCCAGAATTTCAGACATTATCTATATACAAGTATTTTCCAAATTTTGTTCCAGCTAGGACTCTCTCAAAAACCCCAGATCCTTCTGGTCAAATAACTGCTGATTATTGACACAAATGTCTAACATTTACCTGAAGGCAATGTGTACGTAGCTATGTTCATTATCTTTTTTCCAAAATACATTTTCCCTCTAGTCATGATTATCTTAATAAAAACAATGACCACTTATCTATTATTTAAATCAGAAAAAATTATTCCTCCTTTTCCTTCTCCATCCCTGACTCCTTTTTAAATCTCATCTCTAAAACATGAATCTCTTAACTATTCTATCTACAAAATAACATGGGATATCCTATTTTTCTTAACCCTTTTTGATACTTGCCTAGACAGAACTACCATAATCCTTTGTATATACTACAAGCAATCATCTCCTCACTGGTATTCTGATGTAGTTCTCTAACTTGTTCTCTTCACTGTGGCCGGATCGATGTCCCTAACAGTAATTTTTGACTAAAGCACTCTTCATCCTCCCATTTCTTGGGCTGCAGTTCAACATACTGTATGATGTCTGATCTTATCTTTGCCTAGTTTTTTACTCTTCTGTCCCTCCCCCATCCTTTTTCTTCAAACTCTAATCATGCCAGTCCTTTGGTGCCATAGTTTTTTCCTCATTTCCTGACTGCTAGTGGTGTTGAGCATTTTTTCATGTGCCTGTTGGCCATTTGTATTTCCTCTTTGGAGAAGTGTCTTTTTTGTTTTTCTCCCCATTTTTTTGACTGGGCTTTTTGATTTGTTTTTGCTAAGTTGTGTGAGTTCTTTGTGCATCTTTGTTATCTGACCCTTATCACTTATATGGAAGCAAAAAAATTTTTTTCCTATTTGGTTGGGTTTCTTTCTGTTTTGGTTATTGTCTCTTTTCTATGCAGAAGCTTTTTTAGCTTAATATAACCACAGCTGTTTGTTTTCCTTCATTTCCTGTGTGTGTACAGATGTGTCCTAAAAGATATTATTGAATTTTAGGTCTTGGAGTGTTTTGCTATATTTTTTTCTATATATTTTATGGCTTCAAGTCTTAAATCCAAGTCTTTTATCCATTTTGACTTGATTTTTGTACATGGTGTGAGGGAGTAGTCTAGGTTCCCATCACCATTTATTGAAGAGACTGCCCTTGTTCCAATGTGTGAATTTTGCCCCTTTGTAGATTAGTTGATGATATTTGTGTGGATTTATTTCTGGACTTTTAATTCTCATCCACTTGGCTGTGTGTCTGTTTTCATTTTAGTACCGTGCTGTCTTATTATAACTTTGTGGTATAATTTGAAGTCTGGAAGTAAAATACCTCCATTCTCATTCTCTTTCCCTTTAGTCAGGAGAGCTTTGGCTCTTCAAGGTTTTTTTTATTCCATATGAATTTCAATAGTATTTGTTCTGTTTCTTTAAAGAACATCATTGAGATTTTTATTAGATTTGTTTTGAATCTGTAGATTGCTTTTGGTAGGATGACCATTTTGATATTGAAGATTCTTCCAATCCATGAGCAGGGGGTGTCTTTCCATTTATGTCATCTTCTATTTCCTTTCATGTCTTTTGTTAAGTTTATTCCCAGGTATTTAATTTTCATTGGTGCAGTGGTAATGGATTGGTTTTCTTATTTTCTTCTTCTTCAGACTGATTTTTTGCATATAGAAAGGCTATTGACTCTTGTGCATTTATTTTGTACCCTGCTACCTTACTTAACTGGTTTCTTATTTTCATTAGGTTTTCTGTCGAATTTGTAGGATTCTCTCTATATATTATCATATCATCTGCAAACTGATAGTTTTGCTTCTTTCCCTACCTGGATTCCTTGTATGTCCTTCTCTTGCCTTATTACTCTAACTAAGACTTCCAGTATTATATTGAAAAACAGTGTTGAGAGTGAACAACTTAGCCTTGTTCCTGATCTCAAAAGGAAGGCTTTCATTTTTATATCATTTTGGATGATATTGGTTGTGGGTTTGTAGTATATGGCATTTATTATATTAAGGTTTATTCCTTCTATGCCCAGAATTTCAAGGACCTTCATCACAAATGAATGTTAAGCCTTGTCAAATGTTTTCTCAGCATCAATTGATATGATCCTTTGGTTTTTATTTTTCTTTTTGCTGATGTGTCGGATTACATTAATTGATTTTCCGGTTTTTGAACCATCCTTGTTTCCCTGGGATACATCCCACTTGGTCATGATGTATAATTATCTTTTCAATGCATTGTTGGATTCTGTTTGCTAGGATTTTGTTGAGAATTTTTGCCTCTGTGTTCATTAGGGAGACTGACCTGTAGTTTTCTTTGTGTTGTCTATGTTTGGTTTTGATATTAGTGTGATGTTGACTTTGTAGAATATATTTGGTAGTATTCCTTCTTTTTTCTATTTTTTGAAAGAGATTTTGTTAATATAGGCACCAGAACATCTGGTAGAACTCATTTGTAAATCCATCCTCTTTTCTCTTGTCTTTTTTGCTGTGCAGAAGCTTTTTAGTTTGATGTAGTCCCATCTGTTTATGTTTTCCTTCAGTTTTTTGCCATCTGTAGATGTTTCCAAAAAGGGATTTCTGAATTGTACTTCATGGAGGGTTTTCCTCTATGTGTGTTATGGTTTCAGGTCTTATATCTAAATCCTTTATCCATTTTGAGTTGGTTTTTGTATATGGTGTGAGGGTGTTGTCTTGGTCCATTTTTTTGTAGGTCTTAGTCCAGTTTTCCCAGCATAATTTATTGAATAGGCTATCTTTGCTCCAATGTAAGTTTTTCCCCCCTTTGTCAAAGATAAAGTGATTATATATGTGTGGTTTTATTTCCGGACTCTCAATTCTGTTCCATTGGTCTGGTTGTCTGTTGTTGTACCAGTACCATGCTGTTTTAATTATTATGGCTTTGTAGTATAACTTGAAGTCTGGAAGAGTTAGGCCTCCATTCTCTCTTTTTTTGGCCAGGAGGTTTTTTGATATTTGAGGTCTTTTGTTATTCCATATGCATTTCTGTAGTGTTTGTTCTATCTCTTTAAAGAATATCATTGGAATTTTTATAAGGATTGCATTGAATCTATAGGTTGCTTTTGGTAGAATGGCCATCTTGATGATGTTAATTCTTCCAATCCATTAGCAAAAAATGTCTTTCCATTTCCTTATGTCTTCTTCTATCTCTGTTAGCAGTGTTTTAAAGTTTTTTTGTATAGTTCTTTCACATGCTTTGTTAGGTTTATTCCCAGGTATTTGATTGTTTTTGGTGCTATGGTAAATGGGATGGCTTTTTTTAATTTCTTCTTCTGCTGCTTGACTTTTTGCATATAGAAAGGCTACTGACTTATGTGTGTTTATTTTGTAACCAGCTACCATAATGAACTGTTTCATAGTTTCGAGAAGTTTTTCTGTAGATTTTTTGGGGGTTCTCTACATAAAGAATCATGTCATCTGCATATAATGATAGCTTCAGTTCCTCTTTTCTTATTTGTATCCCTTTTATATCTTTTTCTTGCCTTATTGCCCTGGCTAGAACTTCCAGTACAATGTTAAAAAGTATTGGAGAGAGTGGGCATCCTTGTTTGGTTCCGAATCTTAGTTGGAATGACTTTAGTTTTTCCCCATTTAAGATGATGTTTGCTGTAGGTTTGTCATAGATGACTTTTATTAGGTTGAGGTATGTTCCTTCGACAACCAATTTTTCAAGGACTTTTATCATGAATGGGTGCTGGACTTTGTCGAATGCTTTCTCTGCATCGATTGATATGATCATGTGATTTTTGTTTTTTTTCTTGTTGATGTGGTGGATTATGTTAATTGATTTCCGGATGTTGAACCATCCTTGTGCCCCTGGGATATATCCGACTTGGTTGTGGTGAATACTGCTTTTTATGCATCGTTGGATTCGATTTGCTAGGATTTTGTTTAAAATTTTTGCATCCGTGTTCATTAGGGAAATTGGTCTGTAGTTTTCTTTCTTGGTGCTGTCCTTTTTTGCTTTTGGTATGAGAGTGATGTTTGCTTCACAGAATGTGTTTGGGAGCTTTCCCTCTTTCTCAGTTTTTTTTCTGTGGTATATTATTCCCTATAGCATTTGTTTGATCATTCATGGTTATTTTCTGTTCCATAGTTTGCCGTCAGGTTTTTTCTCCCCATGATGCTCCTGTACCCCTGATGCTAGTGGGCATAATTTCTTGGATATCTTGCATCATTGTGAATGTATCTGTCTAGTGGCTGGGCTGCTTTGGCTGGTGTACAGAGGTAGCAGTACAGGTTCCTGCCAATCCTTCCTCAGCTTTTGTCAAGTGGTGCCTTGCTGATGGCAAGAAAGGCTTCTCTATTTTTTTTGGACTATTAGAGTTGGACATGGATGTTAACACAGTTTCTGAGTGGGCTTGTGACTACCAGGTGACTGATGTCAGCTGGGGGTGTACTCAGATTCATCCAATTTCTGTTTCCCCTGTGATATTTCAGATGTCTTTCAATGTCAATTCTTCTTCTTAATTCTCTTTTATCTAGTCCCCTGTTATCACCCTACTGTAATGGATGTTTATCACATATTTTTCAGGCAGAATAGAACAGTGCCTAAGAATAAGTGTGCTAGAGCTAAATGGCATTTTTCTAGTCTCTTCCAATAATTAACTGTGGAGTTTTAGACAAGATACTAACCTCTCGGTGATTTAACATCCTCACCTATAATTTGAGAGTCAGAGCTATATCTACATGTGTATCTACTGCATTTGAGGTCACTGTTATATAGACATGTTGATTCTCCATGATGAACAACTGTAACATAATGCAATGTTACTTCAACTAAAAAAATAAAATGATAGCTGTATCTAGTAAGGTTGATTTAATGAGGTAGAACATGTAAGCTAGAACATAGAAGCACAGTTCCTGACACAGTATAACCACTCAAAAACATATTAGCTGACATTTGTAGTTTAATGTCTGCCATCACCACCAAATTATTAATTCTATGTGGGGTATGCCTTTTAATTCATGAATGAATTAATAAAAATTAAAATTGACTAGTAGCTGAAAATTAAACAAGAAAAAAAGTAGTTTTATCTTTTTGATTTTTTTTTTGTTTTTGATGTTATTTTAAATCTTACTATAATTTTGTATCATGTTAGTTGTTTTTAGTTCATGTCTCACTATTGTCATTAACCTGAGTAAAAAGCCACCTCTCTTTTATTTGTCTGGTCACTCATTCATGTGTACATTTATTTGTGAATGTGTATAATTTATTTGTATTTCCCTTCCCCCTTTGCAGAAAATCATTCAAATATTTGTGATGCTATTTCTTCCATGTGCGTGTTTTCTTACAAAATAACTATTGTTCCAAATGTATGTTTTCATATGCATAAAAGGCATTGCATTACTAATCTTACTATTTTTTAGTCTACTTTTCCCCTTTACCACTATTGTTTCTGGCATTCTTTTTTGACTTTGAATAATAAAATGTAACATTGTTTACACTAAAGCTTCCTGCTCATCTTAAATATCTTTGACTTACATTGTTGAACTAGCATGTATAATTTATTAATAGACAGATACCCTGATATTGTTTCTGTTTTATCATTGCTATAAACAGGTATATTAAAAACTTTAAATAGTATCTGTAATACTAAATAAGGATGTAATATTAGAAATTATGGTTTTCAAAATACCTAATAAAAATACATTAAGGTCTTTCTTTGTGCATTCACAAAGTCATCTTAGGAATTGCCAGTGTGTTAAAATAAAATGTAAAGTCATCCTGTCTTTGAAAATGCTGGTGTTTTCTTACAATTAGGATATAAATATGATGGGCTTGAATTTGATGAAGACATTAGGGAATTCTAAAAAGAAAGCTAGATAATTCACAGAATTATTAACCAGTCCATTAACAGTACAGTGATTGGACTCAATTGTTATTTTGAAATACTGATAACATCAGATTTTACTTTTCATGTGGTATCATATTTTACTTTTCATGTTTATTATTATAGTTCCTCCAAGTGTCATTGGCCCTAACCCTGAAAATCTCACTGTTGTGATGAATAACTTCATCTCTTTGACTTGTGAAGTGTCTGGTTTTCCACCTCCTGATCTGAATTGGCTAAAGAATGAACAGCCTATCAAGCTGAACACACATGTTCTCATTGTGCCCGGTAAGGAACCTGTTACTTTTTAGGTGGGTAAAGCTTCCTCATTTTCCTTTATTTCTCATACAAATAACATTTTTATTTAGCTTCTTTCCAAATCTCTCTTACTCCATTTATTCATTGATATTATATGTCTCACTTTATCCATTTAGGACCAATAGATAAGACTATATAGAATTTTATGCTTTTAGGTGGGATGTACACTTATAAGGTCTACTTCAATCTATTGTGAAATTTGGGGACAGAACTGTTCTTAGTTCCAGGCAGGATAATGAGTATACTCATAAAGTATTTTCATTGCATAAATCTACTGGTTATTTTTAATCAACCCAAAATTAGTTCCTAAAGGACAGAAAGATAAACCAGTAGTCACTTATATTGTGTGGAGGATTTGATCCTAAAAATTACCTATTAATAAATTTTACTATCATACAGTTACTGTTTGTTCATAGGAAGCTATATCAAACTCTTCTATGTGTTTGGTAACTGGAGAGAAAAAGTTTACAAATTTGCTTTGTAAACTTTTTGGAAGTAGAATCAATAAAGAATTAAAGAAGATGGAATCAGTGCTTCCATATGAAATATGAACTATATTTCTATATCTTACTCTTAGGGTAAGAACATATTTTGTCGTTTGCTATACTAACAAAACATTAAGTTATAATTATGCATTGGTATTTGTCTACAGGTGGTCGAACTCTACAAATTATTCGGGCCAAGGTGTCTGATGGTGGTGAATACACTTGTATAGCTACCAACCAGGCTGGTGAAAGCAAGAAAAAAATTTCCCTGACTGTTTATGGTTTGTTTATATGTCCTCATAAATTTTTTAAAATATATACCGGTTTCAGATACATCCTGTCTGACCACCTTAGTGAATAAACACCCTTCTGTTCTTGTTTCCTTCCCTCAGTGCCCCCAAGCATTAAAGATCCTGGCAGTGAATCTCTGTCTGTAGTTAGTGTCAGAGAGGGGGCCTCAGTGTCACTGGAATGTGAATCAAATGCTGTCCCTCCTCCAGTCATCAGCTGGTACAAGAATGGAAGGATGATTACAGAGTCTTCTCACTCGGAAGTTTTAGCAGATGGAAAAATGCTACACATCAAGAAAGCTGAGGTGCATCTTTTGTTTTTGTTTCTGTGTCATGATGCTTTGGTGTGATGTGAAAGAGAACATTGGAAGTTGCTTATTTCCTTTACTAGAGAGAAAAATGATTTTTATTTAAAAATAGCATTGTTAATGCTATTGAGCTTACTTTCATTGGGGGAAAAGTGGGATTGTAGAAAACAGTGCAGTGGGTGTTTGAGCATAAAGATGACTGGTGATTTAATCAACATTCAGTGTGATTGGTCATCTGTAACTTAACGGAGCACAGACAATAGTATTTTTGCCTTTTAGGTATCTGACACAGGCCAATATGTATGTAGAGCTATAAATGTAGCAGGACGGGATGATAAAAATTTCCACCTCAATGTATATGGTAAGCATCTGCTTCTCATATAACTCTTGTTCCCCTAGATATGCAAATGAAAGTGCCCTGTATTCGTTTGATGACAATACTTGATTTTCTTCTTTTGACAGTGTCTCCTAGTATTGAAGGGCCTGAAAAAGAAGTGGTTGTTGAGACGATAAGCAATCCTGTGACCCTGACTTGTGATGCCAGTGGAATCCCACCTCCCACAATAACATGGTTCAAGAACCACAAGCCCATCGGTAATATCACTGTGTTTTGTGATGGTTTTTCTTTTGCTCTAATATGCTAGATTTATAAACTTGCACATATTTAATATTACTGAAATAGCTGTGCTTAGTTTAAAAATAATTTAATATACTGAAATAAGAACTTAAAAGTAGACTCATGTAATGCTCACTTAAGAGATTTTTCTTTCTCCTTTTCCAAAAACACTGAATTAAAATGAAAATTTAATAGAAGGCCTTTAAAGAAATGCACTTAATCACACGAAGTAAGACATTTTTATAATGAATTGTAGGGATGTTAAAAGTAAATTTTTTAATGTTTTGTTTTGTTTTAATGTTTTGCTTGCTTTTGTTCCTAGAAAATTCTGACTCACTTGAAGTTCATGTTCTGTCTGGAGGCAGTAAACTACAAATTGCCCGTTCTCAGACATCAGATAGTGGAAATTATACATGCATTGCATCAAATATGGAGGGAAAGGCTGAGAAAAATTATATTCTTTCCATTCAAGGTATGTGATATCTTGAATTTATTTATTGTACCCTACTTATAGTAAAAGTCCACATCTAAAAAGATGATTTTATAGTTGATTTAAAATATATTCAGATCAAACAAAAAACACAAAAATCTTGTATTTATTGTACCCTACTTATAGTAAAAGTCTACATCTAAAAAGATGATTTTATAATTGATTTAAAATATGTTCAGATCAAACAAAAAACACAGTCAATTTTCTCTCTTACATTTGCCAGTAGAGTCTATATTCATAGACATGAACTGCAGTGTGGGAAAAAACAGTAGAAAATATTTGATAATCTACATTTTTTCATATACTGAAATTGTTGCCTTATTGATATATTGCCTTATTAATATAATGAATACTACTGAGTATTCATTGTATTAAATTGAACTTATTTATTTATAACTAGTATAATTAATCTAAATGTTCAACCTGTAGGTCTGTACTTATTTATATAGATAACTAAGATTTAATTTATGAATAGGTCATAGGTCATGGTATGTTCTATTAAGTAAGGGTAAAATTGATTTCAAGTAATCATAAATTTTATGGCATTGTGGGATGAGAATAGAACTTTAACTCATTTGATGAATGTTAGACACCCACTATGGTCTCATATAGTATTGAGCACTGCAGGGAAAGCCAATATCCTTTAAATTTTTAGTAAACATCTGATTATTAGCTTTGGCTCAATATTCAAATAGAATTGAAGTCTAACAATACTGAGTTGAAATACATATTTATATTTACTACTGAAAAAAATTTCTCAGAAGTTATAAATGTAACTTTTAATATCTTCTATCTGTGCTTTGCTAAAACTAACTCCCCCAAAAATAAAATTAATGAAAAACTAAATAAAGTTACTAATCACTTCTGTAGTTAATGATGCTTTGAGATTTCAGATGTATAAAGGAAAAAAATATTCAGAGGTTCCATTTCAGAAATTAATGTTTAATTATGTTTAAATTATTTATATCAATAGAACTAATCATGTGATATGTGGTATGGCAAAATATTTTACCAGACTGTTAAAAAATGTTATGTCTCAGGACTAGTAATACTGAATACAAATTGAGTCTATTATAGTGCTTGTCATAAGAGACACTCATAGGATGTCTCTTAACATTCTTACTGGTTTAACTTCTTTACTACCCCAAACTCTTCGAATTTGGTGTAATGTTATCTTCTGGGTGGCTAAAAAGAGATTTGTGTTGCATGAGACCTTGTGGTGACCCAGTAAACACAACTGCATGGACTGACGTGGGCCTCTGAGAACACTCATGGATAAGAAAGAGCACACTGTTTCCAAGGGAAGTCCACCCCAATTGTGTTAATTGGTAGTCTCCTTGCTCTAGCCACTTCCTGCTCCACACTCTCCACTCCCTTTTTCCTTGCCCTTTTTCCCTGTCCTTGAATATCATCTTTGATTATCCTGAGAATTGGACCTGTAGAAAATAATGAGATAGCTAATTAATAACCAGTTAATGAGAAACATGTCATAGTTTTCACCCTTCCTGTGAATTCTGTAACTATAAAAGATGCTGTCAAACAATAAACTTTGCTGCATACCAGCTTTCTGTGTGCAGTCATTTCTTTAAGTCTTCTGACAGAATGAGTGCCTGGAGTCCCTATCTGGTCTATCCTGCACTTCAAGTGCCCAAATCCTGGGTTCACTAGAAACCCACAATATAGTGCTGGTAAATATTTAATAATTGACTCTCCAAACAACTAGTTGAAGTCAACCATTCTTTTCTGTAGTATGAACACTCTCATTTTGACCCATTTCAAGTGCCCAGTGCGATGTCACTGCACTTGGAGTCGGAAGATGTGCAAAATTAACTTGCATGAATGGTGTGAGCTGCCTTCAACACACCTTCAGTAGAAAAAGAACTCAGATATATTTCTGTTTAGTGCCTTTGTCAACATTTTTATTACACATATTTTTCAATCAAATCATTAAAATGAAATCCAAAGGCAACTAGTGAAAGAAAATAGAAATTATTGGATCTCAAACCTATTTTAAGTCTCTCCATTGTTCAGAGTAAATATTTAAATTTCATCGTGGTAAAATAAATAATCAGCATAGATACTTTTCTCTGACTTTTATGCCAAAATTTTATTAAACCAGATTCTCTTCAACCATGCTAATTCCAAGCTGTCTACTGAGAATGTAATCCAAGAGTATTCCATTTAGCCATAAGGCAGGGTGCCCACAAAACAGGTCAATCATCACCCCTGTGACCAAACAATTACTCAATTTACAGATATATTAGGGATATTGCAGTGATTACTGGTTTCTCATTTGAAAGTAATTCATGAGGATAACAATCTAGGAAGAATATGGAATAAAAATGGAATATTGCTCTATGATTCTGTTGTATTCATTAGAATTTATATTTATTGTATCATATTTATGAAAATTTTAATTATTTTTCCAAAGTTCCTCCAAATGTTGCTGGTGCTGACATTCCAAGTGAAGTCAGTGTTCTGCTGGGGGAAAATGTTGAGCTGGTCTGCAATGCAAATGGTGTTCCTCCCCCACTAATTCAGTGGCTGAGAGATGGAAAGCCCATCAGGAATAGTGAAGCAGAAAGAATCCGGTATGTCTAAAGAGTCTTTGAGTCCTTAATTATAAGATCATCTGTAATGCTTTATGCATCCAATTTCAAATGAATAATAATACCAGTTCAGTCTCATCGGGGCTTAGCTACCATTATATTCAGGAAAAAAACAGTTTTGGAGAATTGAATACAATTTCTCCTTGGAGAATCACTCAGAAGTGTGTGTGTGTGTGTGTGTGTATGCACATATGCGCACATGTATGTGTGTGTGCACGTGTGTGTATGCATGTTCCTTGCATGTCAACTCCATTTTATAAAAGCTTCAGGCATCACACTTACTCCTATAAATTTTGTTTAATTAGTGTTCATCTTATCCATCTAATTGCAGAATATTTATAACAAAGTTATAAATGTATAAAGGTCAAAAAATCACTGGTACTTTCCTGCTAACAGATCTCATGTGACAAAAAAATTGGTCAGTAATTTTAGATACAGCTTAATGTCTTGAAACCAGCAAGCAACTGCTTGACTCGTATTGAGGAAAAAATACAATAACATCATAACCTTCATTCCTTTTAGTGGTTTGTCCCAATCCAGTTTTCAGTTCACACCTATCTCACAAACCCACAATGATGAAATGTAATATGGTGATTACCTCTGCTACTTTCCAGCAACAAATGCCTACTTTCAGCAACCAAAGGACAATTCAGAATCCTATCATCCATCTGCTAGGTTACTTTATCACAAACCTCATTTTATAAATATATCAAAGTGATTATAATTACTTAAAGAATCAATATGCATAACTAAGTATATTTCAAATGCTATCATTTGAACAATATTTTCAACTTCAAGGTTTGGAGTGAATTTTCTAGTTAATGAATTTAATATATAAATATTTTATTTTAAGTAACATTATTTAAAGAAAACTGTTCTTTTAAACCATTGTATATTAGAATTTAGTTATTTGTTCCCCTGCAAAATTCCCCAATGATATTTTTAACTGCATTTTAATTTTTATTTCTTCGGTATAAACATTTCTGAGTTTCTATAAATATTTAATTATTTTTATTAAATTATCTGTTGTCTACCATATTCCACACCAAGCAGTACATAATTTCTGGGATCTAAATATCATATATAAAACAATCTGTGCATAAGAATTTCAGGTCTGTCTCTCTTTTACATTAAGATTGTAACTTATTATGCCCTTCTTATTGATTTTTTTGTTCTTAAATCCATTATATATACATATACATGTTTGTAAGTGAAACATTTTTATCATTCAAATAAAGTAATTTTTCCAAAGTCAGTTTGCTACTTCCCCTTGGTTATAGCAACTTGCTCTTTTGTTCATATGGTTAAGTACATGTAATTTAAAAATTCACATGTTGGAAAAGATAATAACCCAAATAATAATATTGTAATTCTCTATAACCATATTTATTATATGAGATAACAGAAATAGGTTATTTACTGTTGACACTGGGAAAGTCTAATAGAATCACTGTCATATAAATAACTATGAACTACAATTTAGTCTCTCTATAATATATAGGTAGTTTGGTTGGTAATTAGTGGTGTATGAAGAAAATCAATATTGTAATAATTTCAACTTAGATATGTTTGATGGCTTAATTAGATAGTTATCTACCATTTTGTAATTCAGAAGGCCTTTAGTGATATGTAGAAACAAATCTGTAAATGTACCTATGATTCAGAGTTGTTTAATTGAGGTAATTTTAGGACACCTCCATCAGGTATACCACTGTATTTCACCCACCAGGAAACCTCCCATCATATACCACCACAGTCTATTGTGCTCCTGTCTCTCTTAGTTCTCATTCTCCAACCAGCCCTCCTACTATGGATGCTTCAGTTTTATAGCCAACTTTCAATAATTGGTTGTCTTTATCTAAATAACCCTTAGTTAGATTTTTCTATATTCCACATATTAATAACACCATCCAAATTATTCTATCTGCTTCCTTTCATTGAAATGTTTATTAATTTGCTTACAGCTAGATTCTTTGGTAGATAATTTCTTCAGTTCTCTTTGTAGCACTGTTTGCTTTTCATACCAGAATTTTTTATGAATGTTATTCAAATCTTACAGTGGTAACTAAGAATAAGATATTCTAACTCGAGAACATTTTTTTAAGAAATTTGGGGGATATTGCTAACCATATAGTGTTTTTTTTACTTTTTTTTATCCTAAGAGGTTGTGCGTATTTGAGAATCATTTCTGAAGCAATTCATTTGGGTTGCATTCTCACTAGTTCTGACTTTAAGAGACTTCAATGTACTGAGTGAAAATATTTGAACCTTTATATTCAAGATAAAAACATATTCAGTGATAGAGTATTTGTTGTTGTTTTAAAGAAAAACAGATAGTTTTTCCACATAAGTTATCTCTGATTTGCCTCTATTGTAACCTTTTTCTTAGGGTAACTGTAAATGGCAGTACATTAAATATTTATGGAGCTCTCCCTTCCGACATGGGGAAATACACATGTGTTGCTACTAATTCTGCTGGAGAAGAAGATCGGATTTTTACTGTGAATGTATATGGTAAATATGAAATTTCACATGACTCTGTTACATTAAGAATCTATCAGTAGAAATGAAGGTCCAACAATAGGTATGTGAAACATTTAGTGGTGTTTTTTTTTGATTACACACATATATATTTTTTTCACATCATCATATATCCCACGCTTCTCCCAGGATCATGTTATCCATGAACCATGACATTAATCACTTGTGCTAATCCCTCCCTTAATTTCACCCTCTCTCCCTACCCCTTGCTGTATGCTTGAGCTATGCTGTCAGTTTGTTAGTTTTAACTTTTTCTTGTCATTTTGTTTGCTTTCCCTATATCACACATATAAGTGAGACCATCTGGTATTTATCTTTTTCTTTCTGGCTTATTTCTGCTAGCATGATCCCTTTGGATGAAGCTTGAAGCATTTAGTTTTAAAAACTAATGTTGCTGCTGTTTTTTCCTGGGGATACAAAGAAAGATGGATCAGCAGTATGAAAGTTGAAATGATTTGCAGTAGTAAGATATACCCACTTCTTTCATTTTCACCATGACACAGTTCCACCTGCAATTAGAGGTAATAAAGAAGAAGCAGAGAAGCTAACGGCTTTATTGGACACTTCAATAAATATTGAATGCCGAGCCAATGGGACACCCCCACCACAGATCAACTGGCTTAAGAATGGACTTCCGCTGCCTCTCTCCTCCCACATCCGGTTATTGTCAGGAGGGCAAGTTATCAGGTCAGCTTTCTTGCATGTGATTTGCTCGAAGACAAAATCACTGTCATTGTAAACTTTTCCTTCATCTAGATAGTGTTTAAGTGTTGTTAAGCATGTTTTACCCTGTTTTTACTACTATTTTCCTTCTCTCTTTATTTTGTGAAAAACAAATATAAAATGAAAATGTTTTTATTCTGTGTATTCACATTTTAGTAAATTTGTGTAAAATAGGTTTTTTCATAGCTATATCTTGCATTTACATATTTTAAAAAACTACTGTTTTAGTAGACTTTATATAACAAAATTAGGAAGATATCTACTGCAGTCATGGAATATTCATATTAGCATCATTCTCTACTAATGTAAAATATTAACCTCTGAATTGTGTTGTATTTTCTGTAGTTTGCTGTCAGTTTCTAATTTTGTGGAATAAATTGAATTTGAGGTATCTGTATTTTGATGTTTGTTTTAAGCTTTATAACTAGAATTTTCCACATAAAGCATTTTTTATAATCTGTTTAATTCACAATTATTTGTGTATGTTGAAGATCTAATTTATAAAATGTTGGGTTATGTTGTTTTTCAGGATTGTGAGAGCCCAGGTGTCTGATGTTGCCATGTACACATGTGTGGCCTCCAACAGAGCTGGGGTAGATAATAAAAATTATAATCTTCAAGTCCTGGGTATGTCACAGAAATAATCTTGGTACTTTCCTAAGATGTCCACTGTTAAGCTCCAGGCTTATATTTAGACATGGACATATTAAAGATGACTTTACCCGGGGGGGGTCTAGATTTATTGGAATAAACTGTTTGTATATCAAAATGCTCTTCATTTTTTTTTTTTTTTTTTTGAGACTAGGTCTTGCTATTTTTGCCCTTGGAACCGCATGCCCTCGTTGCCCGGGGTACCAGAGACTCAAGCAATCCCCAGTCTCAGCTTCCCAGGTAGCTGGGATTACAGGCATGCGCCACCACGCCCAGCTATTTTTTGGAACTAGGTCTCGCTACGGGCCCCAGGCGGGACTTGAACCGCGATCCCTAGCCCCGGCCGCTTCATAGGCTGAAGCTTACAGGCATGAGCCACCGTGCCCGGCTCAAAATGCTCTTCTAACCTGGAATTTTGTACGAGTTCAAATCTAAATTTAGGATAATATTTCAAACCAGATTCAAAACCAATCTTTTTATACAAGAGAAAGTTAAAAATTTTTTGTAAAATATTAGTGACTACTTTTAAGTAATGTTTAGAGTACTAGAAATATGAATGGTATATGTATACATATATACATATATGTATATGTCTCTGTGTGTTGAGAATTCAAAATATTCCATTTCTGCAAATCAAGATTTGCTAGTCCAGATTTCTCAGTACCCAAGAACATCTTAGCACCATTATGTATGGTTTGCTATAACCTACAAAGGACTTGGGCTGGATTATATAAAACCTACTCTAGAACTTGACATTATAAAGTATTGAAATACACTACTTAAAAAAAATTAAACGGTCAAACAGAAGTTAAAAAATAACCAAAATTTAAGACACATTTAAATTTTGTATGTTCTGCAAGAAAACAATTCTAAGCTTTTGTTGCTAGTGTTTTAGGTTAGTAATTAGCCTATTTTTCAAGTCAATAATTAGTGACATACCATTTTAAATTCTATATTTTATAGACTGCAGAAACACTACAAAATAATAGCCATTTATACTTTTAAGCATATTTTAAATTATAATAGAAATATAATTTTTGCCTTTTTTAATGTAGTACCTCCAAACATGGACAATGCAATGGAAACAGAGGAAATCACCATTGTCAAGGGAAGTTCTGCATCTATGATATGCTTTGCACATGGAACTCCAACTCCTAGCATGTCCTGGCTTAGAGATAGCCAACCTCTGGAGCTCAAAGCTGATCTGACAATAAGCACTCAAGGAATGGTCCTTCAGCTCGACAAAGCAAACCTTGACGACTCGGGAAGGTACACCTGCATTGCCTCAAATGAAGCTGGAGAAGTCAGCAAACACTTCAACCTGCAGGTCCTAGGTATGTGACTATTCTGATAAATGTATAATAATTGGGAACTAAGTGACAACAAAGCCTTAATAAATACGATTCTTAGAATCATTTACTCTGGGGAAAAACTTGTAAAAAATATCATTATTTTGTAATTCATGTAAACTGTATTACTTATCTGCCTAAAAACTTGGAAACTCCAACTTATAAAACATTATTCCATGACAAAGTCATAAAACAAATTGATACATCGCTATATAACATTTTCCAAGAACTAAAAATTTGTCCAACAATAGAAAATTAATGGAATAACAGAATATTCATATTATCATGTATTATTCCAGATAAACTTTAAGTGATCCAGTCTGTAGAAAACATTGGAATAGTCCTTTCAGATAGTCTAGTTTTATTTACTCTTGTGTGCATTAAAGTAAGAATTTGAAATGTGTGCTCCAATGTTTTATACACCAACAAATAGTATAAAAAGAAAATTCATCTTTTTTTGTGGTCAAAATATTTTATCTTGGGAGAGAAATGAAGGTGAGGTTAATAAAGTTACTATTTTAATAATAAGTATGTTTTTTTGTAGTGTTTTTACACTATGATTTAGGTGAAACCTACATAGGTATGTATCCCCCAAGGAACAAGAATTTTGACAAGTGTCTAGCGAGGCTAACATGTTTTCAGGATGTCCAGTAATCTTTTCATAGCACCTGTTAAAATGTAATTATTTGTGGAATTTTAAAAATCTGATTTATCCTTAATTAGACTGTATGAGAAGTAGTACCAACGTAGTTATTGCCATATTCCCAGTGTTTAACATGGCATCTAACACATAGTGCTAGTTTGTTGGATTAAGTTGAACAAAAGTTTGATTCTTGTCAGCTGTATTAATGGTGAAGTTAACAATACAGAGAGTCAGAACAATATTTAAATAAACCAGAAGAGCTACAGTAATGTAAATTAGTGTTCCATAGAATGAAAGGTAGTATTAGAAGAGGTATTCCAGGATATTTAGAGACAAAGACAGAAGAAAGGATATGTGTCGAGAGGGCAGAATAATAAATTCCTGTCTGTTAATTCACATGATATAAAGGATGTGTAAATGTGCACATTCATGCATTAAATCATACTTATTAAATACACATTATGTACTAGACACACTACTGGTCATTATATAACAAATGACTATTGAATATCTACTCTGTGGTTGATGGTACTTTAATGCATCATTAAGAAAGTTCACCTTCAAGTTCTTAATTGTAGGGGAATACAGAACCTGACTAAGTAGTTACCTTTGAGTGTGATAAATATTATATAACTAAAATAACATTCTTTGGAATGGTATACTTCAGATACTATTTCAAGGATCAATCTGAGCCCAAAAAGGGCTGGATCTGGAAGTGAGTGTAGAGCTGCCAACGTCTTTCCCAAGAGTGACAGCTCTTGGGTTGTTGGTTACATTTGCTTAGAGTGAGTGTGAAAGGAAAATTAGCAAGAGATAAGTTTGGAAATATGTATTGACAGTAACCAAATATGAAGAATCTTGGGAACATTTTAGGGACGTTGGACCTCATCAGAAAGGTAATGGAAGAAATCTAAGCAGGAATATATTGCAGCCAAATTTTACTTCCCCCCAAACCCTCTGATGACGTAGCAAGAATTGAATTGAAGAGTTTGCCACCCTCCTCTAAAAAAAATCCAGGAGTAGAATCACAGCCCAGTGCATTTCTGGATATAGAAAACGAAGGAGAAAATATCAATAATGTAGTTAGAAAATATCAGTAACAGTGTATGAGGAACAACCTTCTGAGCTGAAGGGCTTGTAAGGATAGTATTTTCTTAAAACAGTTTGAAAACTGGCTCAGCAGAAAACAGAAGTTTCAGAATTTTAGCACCCACTAAATGCTAAGCCGTGAAATCTAAATGCTAAAACCTGAAAATCTCTCCAGTTGGGTCAGTACTACCCACAGACATTAATGTCCTAAGCTTTAGACATTGCTAAATTACATTGCTATTCTCAATGTAATTCTGTCCACATAGTGAGAGGTATCATGGTGAGTTAGTGAAGAGTCCAGTGTGGCTAGAATACTGGAAACAAGAGAGAAAATCACCTAAAATCAAGTTAGGGGACTTAATATGTTCTAGATCACAAAGAATTTTATTGACTGCAGTAAGAATTTTGGTTTTAAAAAACCAAAGAAAGACAATATTAAATGCTAACCCTTGAAAATTGACTATAAAACTGAAGCATCCAAAGAGGGTAGAGGGTGAAGAAGGGGTAGGAACAAAGAGAGAAAGAAACACAATGGATTGTGGTGGTACACTTGGGGAGTTTGGTAGTAGAGACTACCTGATGGAAAGACTTTTAAATATTATCACAAATAAAAAAATAAATTATTGTTAAAAAATTAAGTTAACCAAACTAGCTTCAAAAATATGTAATTATCATCCTATGGCTATCTTTGGGTATGTTAAGACCTACAATATTATACTATTTAAAAGATGTAAAAGTACTTAATATTATTTAATATAAAAAGGAAATGTTGCTTTTTATTCTCAAACAATAGGAAATTACTGTAAGTTGTAATAAGTAAAATGATATTGGGATATTGCAGTTTGAAAACACCAGTCTGTGGCAAAGTGGAAAACAACTTGGAGCAGAATATGATGCCTCTCTGAGACCAGAATGTTAGGAATGTGTTGACTGTGACTAGTAAGGTTTAAATATGACCAGTTAAAGATTTTAGTTCTCTAGAAGTGAGACATCTGGAGGCAGGTGGTCATGACTTTGTTCAGATGGTTTTCCTGGCCTTGGCTGTCTGGGGATTTTGTATTGTCTGCTCATCCTCAGAATCAGTAGATGCTACTCTAGATGTGATGAAAAAGCAGGAAAATAGGAAAGGAATGAATTGTCCCTTTAAGATTTCTCAGAAAATTGAAAAACTTTCACTTGTATCTCCTTGATCAAGATTATTACCTAACCATCTCCTCTTTAATAAAGTTAAGAAATGTAGTTTTGGAAATATTGGTAGCATCCAATAAACCAGGGTCTACTAAAAGGAAAAAAATAGATAAAGAATATTGGGTAGGCACCTAAAACTAGGAAGAAGACTCTACATCTTAGTGAATCACATTGTACCTCAGGATAGTAGCAAAAAGCAAAAGGGCATCTAGAAATAATAGCAGGTAGAAGTATTGGCACTTAGTTGTGGACTTAGACACAGGGGAGTGATGAGGAAGATAATATTAAGAATGACTCCTCATTCCTGGCTTATGTGTTGGGATCATTGGTAAATCAGTCACATACAGGCAGGGAAAACTAAAGACCAGGTTTTTTTTTGGGGGGGGGGATATAAGTACAAGGTATTTTTAAGTGTATGTCGAGTTTGAAGTAGTTTTCAGACATCCTACGGAAGATATTTATTGATCACTGGCTTTATGTGTCCGGAGAGCAGGATAGAGATCTACACTGGAAATATAAACTCTGGGTTCATCAGAGTGTAGATAACTCTTGCTCTGCCCCGAGTACAAGAGTGGACAGCACATGAGTTAAATAGTTCACAAATACTTAGCAAATGTAAGATTTGATGGAGTTTTAATCATTGGGGAACCTGTTATTTCTGTTAAATGTGTTAAATCTTTTGACCATAAGCTTTTGAGGATTAAGACATTATTTAATCTTTGTATCCGTAGTGACCAACACATAGTACATAATCAATAAGTGAGGAGAATAAAGAATTATATAGTAAAACATAGTCAAATGGAGAATTATATAAGTGCTCTTAATACATACTATGAAAATTAAGAGATAGAAATTGTATAGTTTGTTGAGAGAATAAAGAAAATCTTCATTCTATTTTGCAAATGAATTCACTGATGTGACCTTGATAATTATTAAAGATGCTAAGTTAAGGGATAGGATTATGAAAGGATGTTTCATTAGATGAAATGTTGTCAGTAAATTCACAGCAATAAAGGATTGAACTTGTTAAACAAAGAGAAGTTATCTAATTTGTGGTCTTACATAAGATAGGTGAAAGTAATGTGGAACAATGATTAAGAAATTGTAAGTTCCAAATTATACTCTAAAAAGAAATGCAGATTAAATATATCTTTGTCCAGAAATGAAAATGAGGATCATAGATAGAAATCTTCAGGAAGCAGTTTTTAACAATGATACTAAGAGGGGTGAGAGTGTGGTAGTAGTAACTTTTTAAAAATTCTTAAATGTAAAATAAAACAGATTCAGAAACACAAGAGAAATATATAGTTTATAGATTATCTCTTGAATTCTCTCAATACTATTAGTTAAATAATAGTGTTTTCCTTATTTTAGAAAGGTTTGCCTGAATTCACTAACCTAATAATTATTGAAGCCAAGATTCAAGCTCAGGCACTTTGATGTCAAAGCCTTTGCTGTGAGTCTCTGTGCAGAAATCTTTGCCTAATTAAAACAAACAAAACCCAGCTAACTCTTGGAGCTATCCGAAAAGTTTTTGGGCTTTCTTGTGAAATAGTAAAGCTTGGAAACATTTGCAGAAACCTTGAATGATCATTGTAAGGGAAGTCTGTTTTAAAGGGATTGCAAAAATGAGGATAGTAAGGCTAAGATACATTTTTTTCTCCTAAATGTTATTTAGATTCTTTAACATCCTCTTGAGACATTATTAAATTCTTGAGAAAGAATTTTGAAGGAAAAATAAAAAGAAATTATTCCCATCCAGACCTAGCAAATGCCTTTTCCGTAGAAATCATCTGAAAATATAACTATTTTTTTCTTCTGTCACTATTTTCTTCTATAACTCTTCTATTCTTCTATTGTTTCCTTTAAAGTTCTACGTGGAAAAATAATAGCAAGATTCTATAACATTTATCTATTGGTTTCATAGAAATAAGAGCTATTTAAAAGATACAAAGATGCACTAATACAATTAAGTATCTCTCTTTAGTTTCAATTTTTTATAAACAAAAATTTTATTAAATAAGAATATTAATTGTTAATTAACTGTAGTGTCAATACAGTTTATAATACATTTGGGGGCTTATTGTGTGTGTTGCTTTGCTTTTTCCCCCCTGTATTGAGCATATAAGTGAAATCATCTGACCTTTCTCCTGAAATATTTCACTTAGCATAGTCAACTCAGGTTCCATCCATATTGTTGCAAATGGCAAAATTTCTTCTTTATCTTTCATAACTAGGTAGTATTCCTTTGTGTATGTAAACCACATCTGTTGCATCACCTAATTTGACAATAGACATTTAACAGTGTTTCCACAGCTCAGCTGGTGTAAGCAATGCTGCTACAAAACATAGGAAAGCATATAGCCCTTAAAATTAGTGTTTTTATATTCTTTGGATAGTAAACTCAAGAGAGGGTTTACTAGACCAATGGCAAATCTAGATCTGTAGTTTTGAGAAATCTCCATACAGTTTCCATACAGAGTGGACTGGGCTATAGTCCTAGTGTAGCTAGTTTTCTCCACATCTCCAGTGCTTGTTTCTCATCTCTTTAACATAGACTGTTTTTATGCTTTTAGGAGTGGTATCTGATATAGTTGTCATTGAAATCTCCCTGATAATAAGTGTTGATAATTTTTTTTAATGTGCCTGTTGGCCATGTGTAAGTCCTCTTTGGAGAAGTACCTGTTTAGCTCTTCTCATTTTTTATTGAATTATTTATTTTTGTTGAGTTGTATGAGTTTTTTTATAGATGTTGGATATTAACTTCTTGTTGGATGTATCACGAGCAACTACTTTATTTTGTAAGGATCATTTTTGGAAGAGTTAATTTACGACAATGAAGTCAAAACATAAAGTGGAAAAAGAAAAATCTGTTCATGAAATTGTGTTGGGAAAATTGGTCAGGCACATGCAAAAGGGTGAATCTAGACTACTCCACACCATTAACAAAAATATTTCAAACCAAGTCAAAAATTTGTATAGAAGACCTGAAACTGTAAAATCCATAGAAGAAAATATAGACAAAACTCTTCTTCACATCGACTTCAGTGATATCTTTGGGAACTCAACTACAAAGGCCAGAAAAACAAGAGCAAAGCAGAAACACATCAAATTTAAAATTTTCTGCACAGCTAAATTATATATTAAATTCTTTATCTTTCCTTCAATTCTGAGTTTTAGCTAAACTGGTTAGAAAATTCCTAGTTGAAGATTTTTTTCTTAATATACTGAATATATCATGCTTTTCTCTCCTGACCTGAAAAATATCTGGTGATATAGCCTTATGGGAGCTTCCTTATATGTGCTTTTGTATTTTTCTGGGTGCTTTTAGAATTCTCTCTTTATCTTTCTTTTTTTAATTCTTTTTTTTGGGGGGGCTATATTAATATATTATATCTTGATGTGTATCTCTTGTTCTACTTTGTTTGTAATTCTTCCTGTACCTGGACTGTTTTCTTTACCAATTTGGTGAAGTTTTATCTATTCTTTTTCTCAAAAAGAATTCTGCCCCTTCCTCTGTTTCTTCTCCTTCTGAGGCTCCAGCTGCAAATATTTGAAAACAATAAAAATTTAACTAAAAAAGGAGAGAGGATCTAAGATGGCAGACTATTGTGAATCTGAAGTTGTCTCTTACTCTATACACCCAGTGGACCAGCATCAGTGAAGGAAAGCTGTGCTTACAAGAGAAGTAGGAATCTGATGATCAGTGTCTTCACAAAGGAGAGTCACAGAGATGACTAGAAAAGGATTCCAATTGCCAGCATGCCATTAAGTTCATGATCTGTTATTGGCATGATCTCTCCCTCTTGAAACTCCAGTAATGTGAATGTTATTCCTCTTGATGCTGTGCTGTAAGTCTCTTAGGTTGTCTTTATTTTTCTTAATTCATTTCTTTTTCTTTTTGCTCATTTTTAGGTGATTCTTCTACCCTATATTCTTCTGATTGATTCATTCTTCAGCCTCATTAAATTTATTGGTGAATAATTCAGTTATACTTTTAAGTTAAACTAGTGCATTCTTTCTCTGTGATTCCTCTTTGGAGCTTTTTCATATAGTCTTCTTTTGTATTTTTCTTTTTGGTTTTGTGTTCTCAAAATTTTCTGAAGTTATCTTCTGGTAGTTTGGTTAATTGTTATATTAGACATTTTTTCATAGGTCTTGATTCACTTTTTTTATAGGTTTTCATCTTGTTATTTCACTGTCGCCTCATTCTCTTTGGTGCACTGCAATTATTTCTGTAGATTAAACTGCAATTCTCTCCTTCCCAGTATGGCTGTGACAGTCAATCTTTGGAATTGTAAGTAGCCGAGTATCAGCAAGGTTGCTGGCCTTGGATGCCATGCTTTCTATTGTATTGGTTGAAATTTTATCACCAATCAGGATCACTGGAGCTTAAACCTGTGCAGAGTGGTTGTCCAAGAACTCAGCCTACAGAGGGAGCACCAGAATGTCGGAACATGCAGGTTGTTGCAATAGACTGCCAAGGGTATAAAATATCTTTGATGCTGCAGCCACTTGGGCAGAAAGAGGGATCTAGCAATCGGTCAGGTCAAGACAGACACTGTCAATGATGCTCTTCCAGAAGCCCCAAACTGTAGTTGATCTTCCACGGCAAAGTTTAGTTCTGATCTGTTTTACTGGCAATACCTTTACTTTAAGACTCATGCACAGGGAGAGTACCTGTAGGCTTGGGGAGTTAGAAACCACAGCATGTCACAGATTGAGTAGGAGTTAAACTGCTCAGATGCTGGCTAAGTTCAGAAAAGGAAGGGACTGGTTCTTCTTAGCACCACCAGCAGCCGCAATTGTGTCATCTCAGCTCCAACCCAGCAGTGTCAGTGTTTATCATATGCAGTATTTGCCTGACTGCAGTGGGCTAAAAATAAAAAAGAGGCCTTGGGTTTTAGGGAGGAAGAGTCTGAATGTTATTCCTGGCAGTACAGTTGCTCAGGATTTCCTACCCTTTCTGGTCATCTCTGTGACACTCCTTGTGAAGACACTGATCATCAGGTTCTCAGTTCTCTTATAAGTGTAGCTGCTCCCTCACTGATGCTGGCACATTGGGTGTATAGAGCAAGAGATAACTTCAGATTCATGATAGTCTGCCATCTTAGAACCTCTCTCCTTTTTTTGTTAAATTTTTAGTGTTTTCAACTTTTTTGCAGTTGGAGTCTCTGAATTCCAGTTGCCAGCATGCATTAAATTCATGATCTGTTATTGGCTTGCTCCATCCCTTTTGAAACAGTACCAGTGACAAACAATAATAAAACATCTAGAAATTATGGTTTTGATATTCTTTCTTTTTTGCTTTTATTGTCTGTACTTATATATTTAAATACATATATATAGTATCATTGTCTACCCCATTGCTCTCCCATCAACTTACCACCTGTGCACCATCTTAGTCTTCTGTGCCCTCCCCTCCCCTCCCCATGTGTTTACATCATATGAATATAAATTTGAGCTGAATTCACTTATAAAGTTTTTCTAATGAGCATTATTTTATCAATAGTAAGTTTATTTTGTTATTTTTAATTCACCCTAAACAGAACCACCTCATATCAATGGATCTGAAGAGCCTGCAGAGATCTCAGTGATTGTTAATAGTCCTCTTGAACTTACTTGCATTGCCTCTGGAATCCCAACTCCAAAACTTACTTGGATGAAAGATGGGCGGCCGCTTCCACAGATGGATCAGATGCAAATTCTCGGAGGAGGAGAGATTCTCCGAATATCTAGTGCTCAGGTAAGTGTCAAAGTTCATTCAATTATCTTGTCCTACCGTAAACTCCCCACCTGATAATAGGTGAGAAACACTGGAGAAATGATGGTTATATATAAGCATATATCATAGATCTTTGTATATATCATAGATCTCTGTATCTTTATCAAAAGTGCATTGTGTGATATGCATGCTTAGCTGAACACAAGGTAACATGATAAATGCACATGAAGTCATTATAATAAACTGGAAAGAAAACCAGATACCTTCTTTCACGTTCATTTTTACAAGTTTTCACAATGCTGTGTTAGTATATTTCCCTAGTTCTTAGTATTTGCCATGTAGTCCTTTATAAAACTTACAAAAAGCAATCCCACATACATATATATGAGGCTTCAAAGAGCACGTCTAGTTTCTAAAGTACGTAAAAGTCTGAAGAAATACAATTATCAAGTCAACTAAATTGAATACATTTTTTAAAATGTGTGATTAGGGAGATTAATCCGAAATGTGAATATACTAGAGAGAGGTATATCTGTAATGTCTTATTGTAACAATCCTTTGTCCTACTAGCAAAGGTAAAGTTGTATTATGAATATTCTCCTTCTTTACCCCAATGTTATTATAAACTGGGAATAAAAATCATGATCATACCACAAACTTTTTGATCCATTCATCTGTTTCTGGGCATTTGGATTGTTTCCATATCCTGGCTATTGTAAACAGTGCTGCAATAAACATAGGAGTACAGGTTTCCTTTTGAATTATTGTTCTGGTATTCTTTGAGTAGATTTCCAGAAGTGGAATTGATGGATCCAATGACAGTTCCATTTTCAGTAATTTGAGAATCTTCCACACAGCTTTCCATAGTGGCTGAACCAGTTTGCGGTCATTTGAGGCAATATGGAGCTACAAATAATTATGCTAGTGAAAATAAGCAGAAAGAAAAAGATAATACCAGATGGTCTCACTTATATGTGGAATATAAGGAAAACAAAAGGACAAGAAAAAGTTTAACAAACTGACAGCAAAACTAAAGCATACAACAGGGGATGGGAAGGGAGGGTGAAATCAGGGAAGGGATGAGTCTAAACAAAAGAGTTTAGGATGCTGATTCATGGGTGACATGGTGGGAGAACTTTGGGGTATACAATCATGTAAATAAATAAATATATACTATATATATATGTAAGCATAAAAAATCTAAAGCACAAGATTTGGAGATAAGTTACGTATTGACTTCGTAATTACTAGTAGAAAATAAAATCATGGTATTACCCCTTTCATATACTTAGGAACTAAAGATATCTCCTAAACAAGTTTTATTAGGTCTATAGGCAAGTAGTGATATTAAATTGAATTATATATAGTTGTTATTGCTGCTTCTATTATCATGATCATCTTTCTGTTAAATACAGAGTAACATAATAGCAAATAATATTTTGTATTCATTTCCACTAAAAAAGAGAGGGAGAGGAGAGAAATTTCTAATTTTCTAATTTATTGTCAGAATTGTTTTCAGCTCTAAGTTCAGTCATGCCCGTAATCCTGACAAAGACTTTGCAAAAACATTATTTTTAACTAGACATGTTGGCACACATGCCTGTAATACCAGTTACCTGGGTGGCCCACGTGCCTTTAATCCCAGTTACCACCTGAGTTTGCGGGTTCAAGACAGCCCTGGGCAACATAGTGAGACCTAGTCTCTTAAACATAGAATGGAAAAGAAAGACAGTATTTTTTACCCATGTTCTATACATCTGCAAGCAAGCATAAAGAAATAAACATTCCCCTGTCAATATATCTTTGCTCAATTCTATTTGACTCTAAAGCCTACCCAGTAGAATCTAACCAATTCTTGTTTCTACATTAAAGCTTCTACATCTCCCTCTTTTCTCTCCATCTCACACATGCAGTAACTCAGCAAATACTTGGTTAAACTATCATACGATTTGCTGAATCAAAATCCTTAAAAGTTATAATTTCAATATTAATAATGTAGTAGATTTTTAAAAAAAACTATAGCATTTTATATATACCTCTATTATTTATGTGTTGTTTATTGGAATGTTATCTGTTCATGTATTATCCATAATATACAGTCATGCCTGGAAGATAAAAGATGTTTTGCAAATTTCATATTGTGTGGCAAGGATCAGAGCTTCCTAAACCATGTTCCATCAGATACTAGTTTTGTAATTTATTCTTGGGAGCTGGAAAGGTAGGGGTAGTTGGGGGGAGGAGGTAGGGAGGACAGTCTGTCACCTAAAAGATTTACTGTAAAGCTTTATGTCCAAATACCTTCCTCTCCTTTGTGTACCATAATACATGTCAACATGTCTGTAAAATCTATCTCCAAAGAAATCTGATTAACTATAATTTTTCAAACAGTTAACACCATTCATAAAATGTAGCTACAAATAGTGACTGTCAGTATCCAAAAGGACAGATTGTCAGGAAGTGTTTCTTGAAGGAGGAAAGATTTAAGAGTGGTCATGAATGATGGCTCCTATTCAACTAAGTCAAAACAACAAAGGCAGCAATAGCAATTGGAAAAGAACTGAGTTGGTACAGAAAATCAACATTTAAAGGTTTTAAAGCTATGAAGAGAAATTCAGAAATTATTCTCTAGGCACTAGTACATCACTTTTCAATTTTTAATTGAAGTACTATGTGAATGTCATTCTTCTAAAATTGTACTTAAGTATTTTTCCAAACATTCTAGTAATAAATTTTTTCAATGGAGTTTCTGCTGCTTACCAAAGTTTTTCCATAATCTATAAACCCACTTTTGAATGAACAAATTTAAGAATTACCAATGTGCTAGAAATGTTTTATTGATAAGATAAATTAAAACGCAATTTTTCTACTTTTCCAAAAATATATTTTTCACAGAAATAATATCTGTTTTCCTGAGTGTGCTTTATGCATATATAAGCAGGGACTATGTTTAAACAATGTCAAGCATATGAAGTGAAAACTATGCATAGGGATTGTAAAGAAATGTTTCAGTTTTTACTTGTAGATTCGGCTGTCAGATTGGCTCTATTTGTGATCAAATTACATAATAAGTCCTTGTTTCAGTAAGTACATCAAAAGGTAGATTAAAAATATGGTGTCGGTGTACTTTATTTAAATAGCCTGATGTTTATCTGCTTATATACTGCATGCATTTAATTTTTTTTCAGAATGATTCCAATTGAGTTTTTCAGTAATTTAATCCATAATACTTATATTTTTAATAAACATTGAGTATAAAGTCTATTATGTATGTGCTAGGTCCTATATGTGTTTATATTTTCTGAGATCATTAAATTATCTCTAACATGCAAAAAGTCTGAAACTAATACATAAACCCTGTATAAACTTGATTTACATATAGTAGAGATGCTTAGGAATACTCATTTACTGGCGAGCTAATCACAAGTGTTAAATATTTATAAAATTTTAGCTATTAAGCCATCTTAATATACCTTACTTTGTGTGAGATTTTTGTATTCGTTCTAGTGGATATTTAGTCTCATTACCAAAAACCTATGTTCTAATATTGCATTATCTCCTATTTGGATTTTGTAGGTGGAAGATACTGGAAGATACACATGTCTGGCATCCAGTCCTGCAGGCGATGATGATAAAGAATATTTAGTTAGAGTGCATGGTAAATTTGGCAAAATGTCTTACAGCCTAATGATTCTAATACCGAATTAGAGCTCATAAGTTATGGAACATGGAGCAATTCCATAGCACGCCAAGGTTTTACTCATAATGACTTACATTTTTGGAATTCTTTTCAATAGTGCAGCATTTTAGTTTTTCTGTGATAGAGGTTTTGGATTCAGTAAAACATTAATGTCTTCAAAAATAGAAGGAAAGATTAGGCATTTATAATCTATCACATGATGGCCATTTTTCACATAAAGTGTTTATCACAGAAATGTCATCACATAGCGTGTAGTGTTTGCTTTTATCTCAGTTAATGGTATAGTGAACATGTTTTCAGTCCAAAATTATATTTTTATAACTTTCTTTAGTTATTTCCTAGTGACTCCTTTTATGAATATATCATATGAATTCCTTTTCTCTTTTTGAATATTTAGGCTATTTCTATGTTTTAAATTCAATCTAAGGATTGCTGTTATACATACCTTTGTATTTGGGCTGTTCTCTTAATTCTTTTATTTTGCTAATTTTCCATAAGTACACTTGTTTTATTAATGTATACATACACATGTGTGCGCACCTGGTTTTGAAATTCATTGCTAAATCAACTTCTAGAAAAATTGCGCCATTAAAACTCTGGTTGATACTGTTAGTCATAGTCATAGACATCTTCATGGGGAGGAACTTTTTTTTTGCATAGGAACATTTAGAGAATTAAATGCTTATCTTCATAACCTAGTAATTGGGTACTATAAACTACAATTTAAGTGTCCTCCTCCCCTCAACTCTACATACCTATCTTCAAACCAGATGATAATTGACATGTGAATTGTTTAATAAGTCAGATAAAAGAATACATTTTTGTATATTAAGGGAAAAACAGACTCCTCTCTGTTATGATGAAAATATCCTAATTTAATAGCTTTAAAATCTGATGCTTGAGTAGAACCTAGACAAGGAATTCCTTCTTTGTGTTTTAGTTTCTTTATCTGCTAAATGGTAATAATAGTGCTGATTACATTACTTCTGTCATTCATGTGACTCTTGGAAATGTATGTGAAAATGTTGAGTAAGGTAAAAATTATTGACTATAGTCATTTGTACTATAATTTGAATGACTATGCCTCCTCTTTTATAGAGCAGAAACAAGATGTGTTAAATACCTGTGATAATCCAGACCTTTACAACTTATTTATTGAAAACCTTTGATGTATTTGTTCTAATATCCAGTACCCCCTAATATTGCTGGAACTGATGAGTCCCAGGATTTCACTGTGTTACGGAACAGACAAGTGACATTGGAATGCAAATCAGATGCAGTGCCTCCACCTGTTATCACGTGGCTTAAAAATGGAAACCGATTGCAAGTAAGCCTTGCAGAATATTTTTGAGAAAAAAACTCAGCTAAGGAGTCTTTGCTGGGTAGACAAGACCAAACAACATCAGATTAGTTGGTTCAGAAGTCATAAGTTACTCAGCATTTCAAGGGTGGGCACAAGATCCCTTAATCTGACAAATGAGCAGTGTCCATACATTGGGAAGAAGAAAGCATCTTCAACAAATGGTGTTGCAAATATAAGACAGCCACATGGAAAAAGAAAAACCTTGATCATTACTTAGCTCTAAATACAAAACTTAATTCAGAATGGTCTTTGAGAGTTGGATATAAGACCTGAAACCATAAAGTATATGAAGAAAAATACCAACTGTACCTCCACTTGGGAAAATGAGGAAGGGATAAGAAATCGAGTGTGACTAGAGTATGTGAACTGGGGCTTTGCTGGAAGGTGCATGAAGCACTTTCATGTTTGGGAGTGTGATGGATACTCTCTAAATTATATGGAAATGGAAATGATTGACAAATCAATAAAATTTGAGAAAAAGTGTAAAAGGATAATTGCTTCTTCTAACTTAGCCAAACTTTATTAGTCAGGAAGATTTCAGTTGTGAAAAAATACAAATTCAAATCACCATAACTGAAAAAGGATTATTTGTTGGCTTTAGTAATTGGCAGACATGGACTTTAGTCATTCTTAGACTCCAGGCTAAATCATGTAATCAAGCCACTATGCCGAAATTTCAACTCTAACTCTTTGTCCTAGATTCGGTATAGACTGTCCCCAAATGGTGATGTGATGCCATCAAAGTTGGCGATTCCAATAAAAGTAGCATGTGTTTTTCCCCACTACTTTCAGCAGAAGTCCTGGAGGGGTCAGGGAGGTGCCTGCTAGGCTTAGCTTGAGTCATTCGCCCATTCTAGAGTGTATTATTGTGGTCAGGATATCTGGGACATTGATGAGCCTTTACAGTCATAGAAATAATTCCCAAGGATTATTGATACCAGGACACTGTTGTTGGGGGTGAGGCAGGAGATAGACAAAGCATAATTGAAGATAGGCATCCAATAGTTCACTGTAGTTACTTTCAATGTTATAAAGTGAAATTTTATTCCCTTTTCTACACATTTTAATGATATATTTTACTTGCTGAATCCAGGCAACACCCAGAGTACGAATCCTATCTGGAGGGAGATATTTGCAAATTAATAATGCAGATATTAGTGATACTGCCAATTATACCTGTGTTGCTAGCAACATTGCAGGAAAGACTACAAGAGAATTTATTATTTCTGTAAATGGTAAGAAAAATTAATCACTTTTTCACAATTTAAAATGTAGCCAAGAGCATTCAAAGAGATGATAACCTGTGTGTATGTGCATTATAAATGAATTCTTGTGGTAATCTTATTTCTATTGAAAAAGTAGTATTTCTGTTCTATCTATATTCAAACTAACTCGCCTTTTTAAAAATGATCTTGGAGGAAAACACATGTCAATTATTACCAGAATATCAGTATATTTTGTGTCATTCAGATCAGAGACATTGAGATGTCTTCAGCAGTGACTTCTCTAAGTACCTGATCTCATATCAGAGCAGTTGAGGAATATCTGGATGACAAATGATTCATTTTTCACATTTATTTTTGTGGTTGAGCATGTAGATACTAGAAAGAGATTGTTATAGAGCTTTAACATTCATTTATATAAAAACTGCTTAAATTTGCCAAATTTGGGGGGAAATAGACTTTTCACAAAGGTATTAATCTTTGGATATTGAACATATTAAACTGCGGGATATTAGGTGAATATCCACACAGTGAATATCTCTAATACTAAAATAAAAATATTAGCTTTCTGTTCCCACATGAGCTCTGTTATTAATAAAATACATGCTCAGAGATTTACATGATTAATCACAGCTGCACTTTTTGTTCTAACAACCTACTTTCTGTCAGTTGCTCTAATGTTAACATTCTCTAACCATTTCTTGTTCAAAGAGCAAGATTTTTATTCATCAGGCCAGAGCTGATTTTTATTCTAGTCTCTCTTTTAGAAAGCCAGATTTCACACAACATATCAGGGTTGTAAAATTCCCTTCCTCCATCTATTCTTTGTTTTTAAACACTGAATATCCTCTATAAGACTATAAGAATTAAACCACAATTCTTCTTCCAGTAACCTAAGTTAGCTGTAGGCAAAGTTACAGTCAGTTCAAAGCTCACCTTGAACTACCTCTTCTTCCGAGACTTAGTTCAGGCTATGTACTTAGTATAAATGAAGTTTTCCACATGCATCTTTCCTACAGTTCCTCCAAACATAAAGAGTGGCCCACAAAGTCTTGTCATTCACTTAAATAAGTCAACAGTCTTGGAATGCATCGCTGAAGGTGTACCAACACCCAGGATAACTTGGAGGAAGGATGGGGCTCTTCTGTCTGGAAATCATGCAAGGTAATGTGGAAGGATTTTAAATACTTTAAGAACTGAAATATTAATCCTTAAATTTTTAGGGCAGTATTTTAGTTTTGTATTTAGAATTTTTCTCTCCATCTTTATTTAAAAATCAAAATACAGCATTTTAAAAGCATAATTTCTAACACTCATGTCTAAAATGTATTGACTATAATACATCCAGTAGTACATACCCATCTGCTGTGAACCTTTACATCTTACTCTATTTATAACACCCAGGGTGTTTTAAACATGTATCACCTGAAGCAAGAAGATTAAAACCAGTGTAATTAACTTTTTTTAAGTGTGCTCTTAACCAATGCGAATAATGAAAAGTTGATTCAGGAGATTCTGTTCATTTAAATCGCTCATTTAAATGCTTTATCTTGGTTTACAGCATTTCTTTTTCTATTAATTTAGTCACTTTAATTCCACTAGATACTCCATCTTAGAAAATGGGTTCCTTCATATCCAGTCAGCACATGTGACGGATGCCGGGCGTTATTTGTGCATGGCTACCAATGCAGCTGGAACAGACCGCAGGCGGATAGATTTACAGGTCCACGGTACTGTGCTTTTATACTCAATATCCAGTCTTTGAGTAGGATGTTATTTTCTAGACTCATTTATTGAGTGTTTATACACACACACTAGACTTTGATATTCAGGACTACTGAAAATGTATTACTTTATAATATTATATGTGTGTGTGTGTGTTACATTACAGCCGAGCCTGACGTTTTTCCTCACCATGGAGAGCACTGTCAATGGCACTATTTAAATTTACAGAACTTTTTGTGTTCGTAACTATGAGGCAAGTTCAGACGACTCATATCAACATGACACATGCTTTGTTGATTGTGTTCCCCTTTCTTTTGATGCCTTTGTTTTAGTCCCTCCGTCTATTGCACTGGGTCCTACCAACATAACTGTCACGGTAAATGTTCAAACCACTCTGGCTTGTGAGGCTACTGGGATACCAAAACCCTCAGTCATCTGGAGGAAAAATGGGCAGCTTCTCAATGTGAATCAAAATCAGAATTCATACAGGTAAATAAATTCATTGGAAAATCCTACCCACTATTTAGTAACACTTTTTAAGGATTTTAACTATCAGTAAATGGCAGCAAGTATATAAAAATTACCTAGCATGTATAGAGTATGTTTATTTTTCTTGATATGAAATTAGTTTTCAGCCTAAAACATTTTTCTGAATCATAGATGCAACTTTTCTACATATAAAACTTTTCTACATACTTGCTAACTCTCAGCAGTCTACAGAATTAAATATTCTACTTCTTAAATACCTTTTAGAAGTTTATTTTAAAAAAGGAATAAAATTGTCATTTAAATAGAAGAAAAACTGCTTCATCAAAAAATATACAAGCTTTAGTTGTTTAATAAAAATCACATTTTATATTTTAAAGCACAGCTTACGTATTTGGCTGCATGTGTTGGGAGGAAAAGCATCATTTTCTCCAATTTTTTACATTTCTTAGACTTTACTACCATAGTTCAGAAAATGACAGTATTTTTTTTTAAGGCTAACCTTTAAATCTCTGGAAATTCCTAATGGTTTACGCAAATGTCATTTCTTGTATCTCAATTGCTTAATTGAGAAACATATTTTGTCACGATATTTACCATAGTGCTATTTTGAAATATATTCTCATAGCTCTATTGTACACAAATAAATTCTGATATACCCCAAAAATTAACCATTCCTTTTGAAATTCTATTGCTTTTCTCTCATCTCACCCTTTTATTCTTTTGGCATTGTGAATTTAGTGACCTGAAGGCATATACACTATACAGAATATGAGCAATGGTCTTGGACAAATCTGTGTCTAGTATATTCCCATTAAACTCAAACAATTTCTCTTCTGTTAGTACTTATTTTGGGTAAGAAAATAACTTTTTTATTTAAGTTAAATTGCATATGTGTATTACTAAATCTATAGACATTGGAAGTGATTCAAATGGCTTTAGTTTTGTTTTGGTTTTAAGTGGAAAAGAAAAAAGAAAAAAACTAATTTCTGTGTATCTTCCAGGAAGTCACACATATAAGGGAGGCATGTGAAGCTGAGAAAGGTGCAAGACTTGAGAGGCTTGTAATTACCTAGCTGTCAATGAAAACAATCAAATACTAACTTGCAAAGTCATTGTGTATGGAGATGTCATTTATATGAAACACCTGAGATGGTGCCAGGAATGTATTTAGCATTCAAGAAACAGTGGCTGTCACTAGTGTATTCATTGTATCATTGTATCTCACCTAGGAGAACATGGATTGATGATGCTATTAGCATTCAGAAAATACAAGGGTCCCGCTTCAAATCATTTCTGCATATGTCAAGATTGAGGCCCTCTTAACCAGCTTACTGCCATATGCATTTAAATTGTGATGCATCTAATTTGTATGAGAGAAATTATGCTCATTTTATCATGAAGGAGTCTATGTCCTTCAGTTAAAAACGTGGAACCAGGTTGAATCAGCTGGAACCATTTATAAAACCCAAGAATACTCATTGCTTTGAAATCTCTCTCCTAGGCTCCTTTCTTCAGGCTCACTAGTCATTATTTCCCCATCTGTGGATGACACTGCAGCCTATGAGTGCACCGTGACAAATGATGCAGGAGAAGACACAAGAACTGTAACTCTCACTGTCCAAGGTATATGTGGTTTAGTGGTAGTCAGAAATTGTTACAATGATATGGTCTCATTTTTGCATTCCTTTACAAATACTTTTCCAGTTACCTAACCCTCACTTTCAGTGTAGAAAAAGATGTCTTTGAAAATCTAAACAGGTCAGCAACCTGTGGGGTTTTTTCTTGTGTTATCATTTTTTTAGTTCCACCATCCATAGCGGATGAGCCTACAGACTTCCTAGTCACCAAACACACCCCAGCAATAATCACCTGCACTGCTTCAGGAGTTCCAATTCCCTCAATTCACTGGACGAAAAATGGTATTGGATTGCTTCCTAGGGGAGATGGCTATAGAATTCTGTCCTCAGGTAAGACCAGGGTCAACAATTGCATGTCTATTGATTGGATTAGTTATTAGTGACTACCTTGCCACATTTTCTGTTGCACTAAAATAAAATAATGAAATACATCTGCATTCCTGTACTGAGGCATCTAGGGGGAAAGTAAAATTAGAGTGGGGAGGGGAACTAGAAAAATGAGAAATGTGGGGGAAGCAACAGTATCTAAATCTTACTTGAATATAATAACTGTTACCATTGGTATTTTGTGTGTATAGATACTACTCAATCTACGGTTTAGCAAATTTATTGTTTTCTTTGTGTGAACCACAGATTTGGGGTTGGTCAAATTAGAATCCCTGTTCACTTAGATGTCTAGTGCCTAGAATAGACTGTTTGTTCTAATAAGATTCTAAGGATGTAAAACTAAAACAGAATTCCTTGTTTCCAAGGATTTTTCAACTTAGCAGGGCAGCTGAGTGATAAATCCTATGTGAGGGTGGTAGAAGCCAATGTTTATAAAATTCAAGTATTATAAAAGTATAATACAGAAAAGAAAAACTAGTTCACCTAAATGGTTCATATTGGTATATTTTTTACTATCTCAGAATTTCGTATAGATTGGTAGAAAATAAACTCATAAAATCTTAATTAATCACCCTCTACTCCAAAGTATTGTCCTAAGGATATACTTTGGAACTTTCTCAAAATGTTTAACAGAAAAACAACTTGATTCCTAGATGTCTACCCATAAGAAATAAAAATACATGTCAAAGACTTTTATGTAAATGTTCACACAGCATTTTCACAACAACCAAAATCAGAAACAATTCATGTGTCCATCAATTGGTGAATGTAGAATTATAGACACATCCACATAATGAATATCTCTTTAGCAGTGAAATAAAGCAAAATATTGACACATGCTACAGCAGATGCAACCCACAAACTATGCTCACAGTAAAAGAAGCAAAGCACAAAGATTTCTGTTATCCCATCTATCTGAGATATCTAGAAAAGACTAATATAGAGAGACAAAAAGTGGGTTAGTAATTGGCTATGACTGTGGTTGGAAGTGAGAAGTGGCTGTTAATAGGATAATGTTCCTTTTGGGGTTTATAGAGATATAAAATAAGAATGTATGATAGTTGTACAACTCTGTAAATATACTCAAAATCTTTGAATTGTATATTTATTTATTTACACACTAAACTAAACAAAGCATAACATCCCAATCAATGGGCAGCTGAATTGTATGTTTAAATGTATGATTTTTTACTTGTAGTATATACCTCTATAAAAAGCTGTTCATTTCAAAAACACTGTGCTAGGCACTTAAGAGGATACAAGTATGCACAAGTCACGTACTTCTCTCGGGACAGAAATACAAAGATAAGACATAGTTGATTAAAAAAAATAATAAGGATACACCATACATTAAAACTTTTTTTTAGGAGCAATTGAAATATTTGCTACTCAGTTGAACCATGCTGGAAGATACACCTGTGTGGCCAGGAATGCAGCTGGTTCTGCACATCGACGTGCAACTCTTCGTGTGCAGGGTATGGAAGGTTATTTACTCATCTGAATCTTGCTTCTGTTATTCTTAAGTCATGCTTATTCTTGAAAAGCAGAGTTGTCTAGAGCTTGAACTGCAGTAATACCTTGAGGCGATGAAAGCCTGCTAGATATTCTCCAGTAGGACTAAAGATCATACAAATGACAAACCCACAGACCATCCCCTCCATGAGTTTTCTTGAATTTTTATCATCTGTTCCTGTTTCTAAAAAAGTTATTCTAATCGAGTTTTAATGAAAACTGGAGACTCAGAAAGAGTAGTAATGCTTGCATTCATTTTTCTCTTGAGCAATCAAATCACTTAGATTTTGGACTTTTGAATTTGGGCATATTTAATTTCATGACTGCAACAGACGTTGTGGTCATAACCGGGCATTGCTTCTTCCTGTTCAATGGTGGTTGTAGAGCCTCCAGCCATTCAACCTCAGCCCAGTGAAGTCGATGTCATTCTGAACAATCCTGTTTTATTGCCATGTGAAGCAACAGGGACACCCACTCCTTTCATTACTTGGCAGAAAGAAGGCATCAATGTCATCACTTCAGGTATCTATCACTGTTTCTATTGAATACATAATGACAAATCAGTGTTTTGTAATTAGGGTTTAGAGCAATCTCTTCTAATAAAATAGTTTCTTTTTACTCTGCTTTTATAATTATGATGCAGGCAGCAGTCATGCGGTTCTTCCCAGCGGTGGCCTACAGATATCCAGAGCTGTCAGAGAGGATGCGGGTTCTTACATGTGTGTGGTCCAGAATTCGGCTGGTACAGCCTTGGGCAAAATCAAGTTAAATGTCCAAGGTACCCAAATGACCAATTTCTATGTCTTTATTACAAAGATGCGTATGACATTGCATACCAGTAATCCATAACTCACACATAGTAATGCTGCCATAATTCTCATTTTTATCACCCTGATAAAAGCCCTGAAAAAAAGATTTTTTTAAAAAATAATTACTTATTGAATTAACGTTGCATTTAACATTATCTAAGTTCTAAGTGTATATTGTTATAGAGCAATATCTGAGTAGATAACATTAAAAGTTTAATTCTGTACATCACTATACACTTACCTCTTTAACTGAGCCCTTTACTACTTTTTAACTGATTTACTCACACCTTGGTACCATTTTCTTCTGGTAACCACTAATTTTGTCTTGTAGTCTAAAAGCCTATTTTTATTATACTTAGTTTAAGTATAAGGACACAAAGCCACTGAGTGCATGGAGAGACCAAAGGATAATAGGAAGGCTAGCTTTCATTCTCTATGGAGTGGGAAGCCCATTAAGGGTTGAAGTAAGACTCTGGTTTGGTTTTATGAAGATTCCTTTTGTTCTTAAGGAGATAATGGTTTTGAGGAAGGACAAACTAATTACTGGAAGAGCTATTAAGGCCCTCTAGGCTTTGTGTTCTACTCTAGCTGAAGTGGAGTTGGGTGTATGAGATGTGAAAGTGAAAGAGAAAATTGATCATTAAATATACTTTTGGAGATATAATTGTCAGGATTCCTTCTTGATCAAATTTGGAGGTTTAGGAAAGGTGAAATATTAATGGTGTTTTCTTAGCTTTAGACTTGAGCTAATGAGTACCATAGGGGAATATGGAGGAAAAATTGATCTAAAGAAGAATAACCATGATTTTTGTTTAATCATATTAAATCATGTTAAATGTAGGAAACTATTAGGAATTCTGGTGGAGATGTCAAAGAGTATTGAATATTAATTCAGCATTCATGGGAGTTTGAGTTATAAATTTGGAAGTACCCAGTATTTTTTTACAATTTTGGATAAGAATTTGGACAGAAAAGAGCTAAGGAGAAAACCAAAGAAACTACATGTTTTTGGAAGTCCAAGAAGAGTGAGAACACTAGAAAATAATACAGATTTAGAGCAGAGAGGGCATGAAAAACAAAAACAAAAACTAGATGGCAACTAGTAGACTGTTTAAAGAGCAGTTGAGTGGACAGCTTTGTTAATGCAGGTGAGAACTAGGATAAGGACCAAGAAATATTCATTGGTTTTGGCAATAAAGAAAATTTAGAAAAGAGCATTTCCGTATTAAAAGAACTAATTAAACTTACTGATATGAGCAATTATGGAACAAAGAGCCACTAATAGTATTTCAGCATTCTAAAAGCAACCAGAGATAATTGCATGCTTTCAAGACTTGAAAAATCTGAATAGAATCTTCCCAAATATATTATGTGATGGTAAGCACAAATCCAACCAGATAATTTTAATTGATGTTAATAATTTTAACATGATCATTCATCTATTTCACAACTTGTTTTTATTTGACTCAGCCAATTCTGTACTCTCAAATAATGGTTCCATGAGTGATCATTGTTTCACTGCCTCCTTGGAACTGTGTAAAGCTCAGAGTTCTTCTGTTTCTGATTTCATTTTTCAGTCCACATGTGGTAACAATGTTGATTGTTGACCTTGTTTCTCAAATTTTCTTGAATGGATGTTAGATATTCCCCTTTATTTGCCTATGTTTTTACCATCTTGAATGTTTCATGCACCTGTAATTATTCCCCAGACTTATATTGAAAAGGAGGCCTCTTCCTTTTCCTTTCCTGTGTGCTTGTGGTTGGTTATCCTCTCATTGACTAATATATCTTTAAAGCTGAATATGCTATCTAAGGCAATCAACCTATAGTAAACAAAAGGAAGAAAAATTCTTATGTTAAGCCAGTTTTCTGAAGTAGCAAGAGACTTATCTATAGTTTTCTTTTCCATATAATGATTTTTTTCCTATCTTCAACTAATACATTTTTATATATGATACAGACTGCAAAACACTGTAAGAAACATATGAATGAAAGAATCTCTGAACCACTGAATAATTTCCAAACCTTGAAAGGGTTTATTTTGAAAGTTAAGTAGCACAATACATCTTTGTTAAAGAAAAGCCATTGATAGCACAACTTAGTTTTTCTAGACATACTTCATTAGTAAATATATTTATATCCTCATTTAATACTGTAGGCTGTGTATATTTGTTAACTAATACAGAATAATCTGAATGGACTCAGTTTTTATGTTCTAGTGTAGTTACCCTTTGACAATGATGTGGTAAAATCAGAGTTTTATTTTTTTTGTGACTTCACTCTGCTAAAGCAATGACATAGTATGTAAATGATACACTTATGCTTTTAACAAGAAATTTAAACTTCTTGTGTTTTAGTTCCTCCAGTCATTAGTGCCCATCCAGAGGAATATATCACTGTTGTTGATAAGCCTATCTCTCTACCCTGTGAGGCAGACGGCTTCCCACTCCCAGACATTGCATGGCATAAAGATGGGCATGCAATTACGGAATCCATCCGCCAACGCATTGTTAGCTCTGGGGCTCTGCAAATAGCATTTGCTCAACCTGATGATGCTGGCCAGTATACATGCCTTGCAGCTAATGTGGCAGGATCAACCAGCAGGAGCGCCAAGCTCACTGTTCATGGTAGGTGGCTTGACATGAATTATTTCCATCTGAGACATTACTATGCAAAGACAAAAAGACAAAAAGTCACCAAGGAAAAATATGATACAAATCAAAACCAGTAATCCAAATAATGATGTGGATGTGTTATTTGGTGTTTGGTGTATAGTAGGTATGTGTGGTATGTGTGTTGTCCCTATGGTGTATAGGTATATTTGCCCTTTTTGCCCTTTAAATCTGTTTTCTGTAGACTGTCTTTAGTTATATGTACACACATGTGTGTAAGAAAAATTTTAATTAATTAAAAAATTAATATATTTTAAATAATCTCTTATATTGTGTTTGTTGAACTCTATACTTTGGCTCACAGGAGCTTCTTTATGTTTTGTGACACAGAAAATCTTCTGATTTCTTTGGCAAGCTGCAAGTTAAACATATATAATACAGTTTGGATTTAGTGGTATACATTGTCTTAAAGTAGCAAAATATTTACTTGTATATTTTATAATCAAAATTACTTTTCTTGTCTTTTGTATTAGAACAACTAGCAAAATATCTAAAGTGCAGTACTAAAATACTTGCTAGAGACTAAAGATAGAATACTGATTAATAACAGTGGTAGTAAACAACAAGCAAATAAAACAGTTTCCAATTACTTTTAGTACTATTGTTAGTAATAATATAATATTAATGATAATACTACTACTATTCTTGTTTTAATGATGTTTCTGCTCTTTTTCTCAACAATTTGTGAAAGTTGTTGTTATTTTAATTTTTCATGTATACTTGAATTCCTTCAACTTCATGGTTAGTGATAATTTTATTGTGGAAATTTCACAAGTGGAATTTTTAATTGAATAAATGAATAATTTAGACAATATTTAAAAACACTTGTGATTTTTCCAAACTCCTACCCTGGATAATACCTTATTTTAATTATTATGTTCTTTTAACTAACCTATCAGGAAAAAACACTGTTTAACTTATCAGAAATAACATTAAATTTTTAGTTTCAAGTAAATAGCACCCATTCCTGACAAGCATTTGTAGAAAATTTACCAAAATTGATCATATACTACACAGCAAAGTAATCACTAATAGGATTTTCGAATATAGACCTCAATTCCTGCCCACATGCAGTGATTCAGGAAATGTGTAATGAAATTTAAATGCCAAAACCCCAGCCCCAAGTAAATTAAAAAAAATTCCATTCTAGAAGAAGTAGGTCAAAGCATATGTTTTCATTTGAAGATTATTTAGAAAATAATAAAATAAAGGTACCACATATCAAATTGTGTGTGCCAAAACTAATATCATACATAAAGACATAGTCTTTAATTTTTCTTTTTAAAAAGGTTGAATTGAATTAAATGCATTAGTTTTGCAACTTTGTGACCACTAATTGAAAAAACCCAAGAAAACAAGATAAAGGCATAGATTAATAAAAATCAAAGTATTTATGATTTGCCAATATAGCAAAATAAATTTTTGTGTCTTTCATATTACATATAATGTTTGTTCATATAATTAATATATATAGTCATATAATGCTTAAACATTATTCATGAATTAAACATTCATGTAATGTTTATTTACTTATAGAATCGTAGCAATATAATTACAAAAATGACAGTTTACACAGCAACTTTATTTTTACTGAAACTGTTTACTTACTGTTCCCTGTTAGTTCTTAACTGGTCCATATCTTACTGACATGTTTGAAGTTTATCCTTACTTGTTTAATGTGTTATTAATATTTTAAGTCCTTTTTTATAGCTTAGTTCTAAGTTCATTACTTCTAACTTATATTTCTCAGTATAATACAATATTCCATTCTGTTTTCTATATTTTCTAAATTCCAGTTTAAAAAATTTGAGACACAAAGAATATTTGTCATTACTATGCAGAGTATTAGGAAATTATTATAAAAATTTCCTCTATGCCAGTACAAAAGCTGAAGTAAATGTCTTGAGCTAGTCTTCCTTGAATTAGTTATAGTATGTGAAATACTACAATGAATAGTTTTAGTTTTTTTTTTTCTTTAGCAGCTTATATTTAGAATGCAGTAATAGTTTCCCATGGTGGGTTTATTTTTCAACAAGTGACTTTTATTAGTTCATCCTCACAGAATATCTATGATACACACCAGCACTTACATAACCATAGAAGCATTTTTGGGTTTTGTTGTTTTGTTTGTTTTACCTCACTGAAAAAAGCAGAAGAAATGAAAATAAGGAAAAGTAAGGAAATTTTAAAAATCTAAATGCTTCCATCACAGTTTGATGCGATTTACCCAGAAACTAATCATTAAATATATTTAGTAAGTTCCAATCATTTAGTATTCTTGCTTTCATCAAAAATATTTATTATTTTCGGAGTAACAACTCAACGTTCATAATAGATATTTTCAGTATTGCTACAAGCAAAATTGCCCCCGAAAGTCTTTTATGTATGCTTGTTTTCAATGTGAGCATTAAAGGTCATATCTAAGACTGTTTCTTAATTCCTCCTAGTACCACCCAGAATCCGAAGTACAGAAGACCACTACACTGTCAATGAGAATTCACAAGCTGTTCTTCCATGTGTGGCTGATGGAATCCCCACACCAACAGTGAACTGGAAAAAAGACAATGTTCTTTTAGCTAACCTGTTAGGAAAATATACTGTTGAGCCCTATGGAGAACTTATTCTTGAAAATGTTATGGTAAGTTTAACAGACAGGAACTGACACATTAAACGAAATTGTTGATTTACCTTTTTACTTTTGGTGATTTAACTTGGAAATATATTCTTTAATAACCGAAGAGAACCACTCACAATCAGGTCACAGAGTTAATTTGACATTTTATGCCCTAAGTCTGAGAATAGTATTGAACAGATAGTAGAAATGAACTCTTTCTAAAATTATTATTTTACTTTTATGAAAATGTGTGCTTATCAGAAAAAATTCTAAGTGCCTCTGTTTAATCCATGTTTATAACCATGTATGGGGATGATAAGAAGGGTGAATGTGTTAGGTTGTGTAATGCATTATTAAACAGATACAAAAAGCAGTTTTTGATTCTTTCTGGTTTTTTTTGGCAGCACTTTCTAATCACTGAGAAAGCTAAATCCTGGGATTTGTGAAAGTTGAAGGTTATTATTAAGCTTAGTTGATCTCTCCAAGTGTGCAGAGCAGAAGCATCATAGTGATCAGCAATAGTCCACTTGAAAAGGAATCTATATTTATGCATACACATGGCTTTAATAAATTATGTGTTTGGAGAGTGTCAGTACTTGGTAACAACTATTAAACATAATTGAAGTGTAAATCAACTTTCAGAACTTTTGTACATCTCTTATTCTTCCTTACTACCCTTCAAAATGCCTGTTTCATTATAAAATCTTAGTGGAATTAGATTGAGAATATTCAAATGAAAAACATAATATTCACTTTACAAAATAACCCCAATCATTTGCAGGACTCTTAGAGAATTACCAGGTATATATCCCTAGTGACACACTATGTCAAGAACCTAACTTCACCCCATGTGCCAGAAAATGTTGTTTTTATTCAAATCTGAGTGTCATTAAGTACAATGCATCATTAATTTATCACCAAGAAAGAAAAAACAGTAGGAAAGTGGTTTTTTATAATACTGTTTTATTTTGTTCTTTAGGTTACAACCTCTATGCTATTATTTTTTCCCTCCTCTCTCCTCCCTCTGGTGCCCCTTCCATTCTCTCACACCCCACTCTTTGTTGCTTATTAGCTGTGCCGAGTCCATTAGTCTCTTATGTTAGTGTCTTTTCGCTGGGTGAGGGACTGCGTTATTGGGTCCAGGCGATCCTTACTGTTAGCTTTTCAGTCTTAAGTTTGCGTGGGTGGCCAGGTTACATTCATTTGTGATCTGTCCATGTTTTCTTGCTGCAGGCCGTCCTCTCCAATGCAATCCCATCTCCATTGCTTTGCTGCTTTTCCTTATGGCTCTGGGTCTCGCCCCCAGCCAGTGTTGATCAAGAAGTTTCTCTGTGAGTTCAGGCTTCTGCGAGTGGTCTTTGAAGATCATCTCCTCTGCTTCAGTTTGCAGTTTTGATGTGGGGCCCATTATCCCCTCTTTGGTCGTCCTCTCCTCTCCCGTAATGAGGGGAGGGTGTGTTGCTCTCCTTGAATAGATCTCCAAAATGAAGACCCGGGTCTTAGCCTGGCGAGTGCAGAAGTGCGCATGGTGACCACGTGTCTCTAAGGTTGTTTTTCTGGTCTTACATGCCCTGGTTCACTTGGCTGTCCATCTGCTGTGTCCAGCTCATGCCTGTGGGCTGTACTTTTGTCCGGTCCCTCATCCGTTCTATGTTGGGGTTGGCGTTGCGAATATTCTGATTCCTCTGAAGTTTAGCTAGAGTAAGAAGTAAAAGAGAGATGGAAGGGGTACTCCCCGCCCCCTGCCCCTTGCGTGCCGGAAGCTCCCAGCGCGGGGGTTTGCTGACCGGACCCCCACGTGTCCTTCCATGCTCCTGGCTTCCAGGGGCTGGGGGCTACACGGCACTGCCCAGACCGGCTGTAAGTGACCGCCCGTCAGCAGCCACTTACTGGCGGGTAGGACCTGCTTCTTCCCACCCCATTCCTCCTCCTGGGGGACACACCCGGGAGGCCTGACTCCCCTGCTCCCCGCTGGCAAGGGAGCTCCGGGGTCCAGGACCCGGGCTGCCAGCAAAGGGTTTTTAAGATACATTTCATTCTCAGAGATACTGAAAGTTATAAATGTGAATTTTAGAATTAATAAAATAAGGATAATTTTGTTTGTTTAGACTGGTAAATCTCTATAATAGGGAATATTCTCACACTTAGGAATGTTTCAGGAATGCTGAATTGGGCCCCTCAATCATTCTTACTGACCTGAAGGAAATGAGAAAAAAATTAGACTTTTAGTAGAACAATGACTCAGATACACTAAAAGAATGTCAACAATAAGGTAGTTTATAAATATCAGAGTTTTAACAGTACTGGTGTTATTTCCTCTTTGAATGTTTGTGAATTCATTTCTTAGAATTCATTTGTGAAACCTTCTGGACCTAGGCTCTTATTTTTAGGGAGAGGTCTGATGACTTTCAATTTCCTTGCTTGTGATCAACCTGTTTAAGTTCTCTATTTCTTTTTTGTTCAATTTCTGATGACTATCATTCAAGAAATTTGTCCATCTTTTCCAGGTTGTTGCATTTGTTTGCATATAAATGTTTGTAGTAGTCTCTAATTGTCTTTTGGATTTCTGCTGTGTCTGTTGTTATCTCCCTTTTTATTTATGATCCTGTTTATTTGAATTTTCTCTCTGCTTTTCTTTGTAAGCCTTGCAAGGGGTTTATCAATTTTATTTATTTTTTCAAACAACCGCTTTTGGTTTTGCTTATCTTCTCAATGGTCTTTTTGGTTTCTATTTCATTTATCTCTGCTTTTATTTTTGTTATTTCTTGTCTTCTGCTGGGTTTTGGATTTTTTTGTTGCTCTTTTCCTAGGTCCTCAAGTTGGGAGATTTGAATATTTCTTTGGGCTATTTCAATCCTTTATATTTGGGTCTGTATTGCTATGAACTTTCCTCTTTATACTGCTTTTGCTGCATCCCACACATTTTGGAATGCTGTGTCATCTTTGTCATTTTCCTCCATGTATGTTTTAATTTCTTCTTTGATTTCCTCTTTTACCCAGTGATCTTCCAGAAACCTGTTGTTCAGTCTCCATGTGTGTTTACTCTCCTTATTTTCTTTTCATTGTTGATTTCTAGTTTGATACCTTTATGATCAGAGAAAAAGGTTGGTATTATTTTAATCTTTGTGTATTTATCCAGGTTTGTCTTGTGGCCTAATATATGGTCAGTTTTAAACTGAACCATGTGCATTTGAAAAAAAAGTGTGTTCTTTTCCTTAAATATCAGATAAAAAGAAAAATGATAAGTCTACCTGTGAATAATGTGACAATCTGAATTTTTATTTTACTAGCAACCCTCATTTTGCCAAACCTTCCATTCGAATTTTGAAATACATTTCCATAAGAATCTTCTACTTCAGTTGTCATAAACTGAGTATTTTAAAATGAGTGCCATGGGATCGGGGAACGTTTATAGGGAATATGCCCTCTTTCTTTTGCCCCTTAAAAAAGGGAAAGCATGTAAATTTATGCAAATTAATTTTATTATAATGGTGACTATAAATAATATGCTACACTTCTAATCAATTCTTTGATGTTTCAAAAATCTTTAACTTTAAAAAAGAATAAAAGTTTCAAATGTACCTATGCATTAAGAAGCATTCAATTATTAATTCAAGTATTAATTGAGCACCTTCTCTGTGACCAGTACTGATTAGGCAATGGGAATAGAGCAGGAGACAAAAGAATAAAAATCTCTCTCTTGCTAGAGAAGTGTGTTAAACAATAAAAAATAAAACTAATAAAGTATGCAGTAAGTTGATGAAAGCAAGTGGAATAAAGAAGGTAAAAGGTGAAATGAATCTTGTCTTGGGAGGTACAGACTATATTTTACATAGAATATTCAGGATAAGTCCCATCTGGGAAGGTGATATTTGAACAAAATTTGGAGGAAAAAGTTAACCAAAGTTCTAGGGGAGAGGAAATTCAGGCAAAGTGAACAGGTAGAGAGTAAAGGACTTAAGATAAGAACACAACTGATGTATTGAGAAACAGGATGCCAGTGAAAGAAAAAGAATAAAAAATGAAATATGTCAGAGAAAAAAATGCAGGCCAGATCATGCAATTTCTTTTACGTTATCAGCAGTTTTACCTTTTACTCTGTGTAAAATCATAATCCACTGCAGGTTTTGAACAGACGCCATATCTGTTACATTTTTTGCAGTTTTACTAAAATGACTATTGTCATGAGATTAAAAGTAAGGAGTTGAGTATAGATGCCTGAATCTCAATTTAGGTAAAATGGTCTGTAGTAGAGAGAAAATAGGACTCACTACAGTAGATAGAGAAAGATCAAGAAGTGGTTGGATTCTGTGTATATTTTAAAGCTATGTTTTTCTACCTAGATTGTAAATAGAGTTTGTGGGGGGGAAAAAGTAAAGGATGTTTCAAATATCTGAAAACTAGACATGGTCAACTAGAAGGGCATGATAGCCATCAGGGAGATGGTGAAGGCTACAGGTCAAACAGGAAATGAAAAAGAGAAATTATGAATTCACTTTTGTACATGAGTTTCAGTTGTTTTTTAGACAGAGTTGGAATGAAAAGTTAACTATAGTTGGAGAAAGACATGATCTGAGTATGTATTTTCATCAGCATATAGATAGTACTTAAAACTCTAAGACTGAATGAGATCACCAAGGAACTGAATGCAGGTAGAGAATAAAAGATGATCAAAGACCAAGCCCTTTCATATGCAGACATTAAAACAATAATGAGGAAAGGAAGTTAACAAGGAGTGAAGTAGGAAGAAAACCAGGGGACTGTGATTTCCTGGAAGCCCATTAAGACCTGGTTTTACAGAGAAAGGAATCAGTAGTGTCAAAATTACCCCAACTCTTGCCATTTTCTTCAGATTGATCATTGGTAACATATTACCCAGAGGGTCAACTTTGCCTCCAGCCATTGGGATGATCTGTTCTTTATTGTACTTTTAGAATTTATAATTTTCTTAGATCATATTACTATAAAATATTTTATTTCTATAAAATTACTGATATTTAATTTAAACTCATACATTTTAATGGTTAGGCAAAAGCTAGTCAGCTGGTTCAGACTACAAGATGAAAATTTAAATTGACTTTAAATGAGAGTGCTCTTTTGGGGCCCAAACTATGCAATTTTATGTATTTTATGTGCGATTGTTATATTAACCCCTGCTTTTTGTTGTTTTTTTGTTTGTTTGTTTTTTGTTTTCAATTTAAGATGGAGGATTCTGGTACCTATACCTGTGTTGCTAACAATGCTGCAGGTGAAGATTCACATACTCTCAACCTGATTGTGCATGTTCTCCCCACTTTTACTGAACTTCCTGGAGATGTATCATTAAATAAAGGAGAACAGCTGCTATTAAGCTGTAGAGCAACTGGTGTCCCATTGCCCAAGTTAACATGGACCTTCAATAACAATATTATCCCAGGTTGGTAATTCTGAAGAAGTGAATAAATGCACAAGTCTAGAACGCTGAAATAATCTACATTTTCTTTAGCTGTAGTAATGTTTTGTAAAGTTACATGGATAATTGATTGGCTTAAGTTCTGTAAAGTGGCTTGCCTAGATTTTACCCTAATCCCAATATACATGTTCTTTTCATTCTTTTGAAAGGGTAACTCATTACAAAACCACGTATTGCAGGATACAAGTAAGTTTTTGAATGTAAAATTAGCTCCCCTCCCTTATTGTATGTGTAGATACTTAAACTTATCACCTTTATATCTCCTATGTGTATTAAGGTATACCTCTATTGCAATTCTAAAAATTCACCTAGTTTAACCTCTATCAACTTCTCTTATGCTGTCCATCAATTTCTAGTCAATGTGTTAGTTCCTGGACCTCTGGAAAACTTATCATTAGAATGGCCAGTGTCTATTGGTTATACTCTGTTATTTATACACAGGCATTGTCAGTAATGAGAAATTGTCATATGCCAAAATTGAGTTCTGAGTATCACACTATTAATATTTAATAAATGTCTTGCTAGAAAAGTAGTGTCACCATAAGTTTTTTCAGCTATGCTGATTTATATTAATGACTATAAATTGTCAACACACTGACTTAGTAATAGTAGAATTTACTAATGAAAAACAAGGTCCAATAGTAACTTTTCTGAGGGTATAGTGGTAATTTAGCTATTTAATTTTTTTTCTATTTACATTTAAAAATTTTAATTTCCCACTTAGTTTTCACCAGCATGAAATTTTAAAAGAATTCAAATGGATGAAAGCAATGCAAGTAAAATACTTAACATAATTAGATATTGGCTAATCTAATTAAAATTTTACAGTATCGGTGGCTTTGGGATTATCTTGTTTATATTCTATTCCAAAATTATAATTTGTAAATATTTTTCTCATCACCATTGTAGCAAAGTTTAAATTATTGCAGATCTGATCTCACCACTATTACCTAACCAGCATGTTTTTGAATTCCCCCTCTGACCTGCCAAGTCAGTCAAATTATAACTAAAAAATTTTTCATGTGTTTAATGTAAATTGTTTGGGAGGAAGAGTGGTGGTGAGATAAATGAAATGGAAAATGTCATATTTCCAGAGAAAGATATTTTGAAACCCAGAGAGACTATGAAACAGCTTTAGGCAACATTTTGCAATGAGAGGTGTGCTGCAAATCGAAAATAATTTTAAAAGATGTTTATTTTCATTCTCTTTTCCTGTTCCTTCTGCTGTTTTTCATTCTTCAAACAAGTGTCTACAGACACAGCAAATAGCTCCGAGGAAGAAATCTGTGGAAAAGCCTCTCTTCTCCAATGTCATGATGAACTCTTCTAGTTCGGTGACTGGTTCAACTCATAAATCTAGCCTGCAAAATACTGAGCTGTTGTGATGGTTTTCCTAGGTTACTGAGAGGCTTTTGTGTTGTTTCCTAACTTGTTCCCTCAGCCCACTTTGACAGCGTCCATGGACACAGTGAACTTGTTATTGAAAGAGTGTCAAAAGGAGATTCAGGTACATATGTGTGCACAGCAGAGAACAGTGTTGGTTTTGTGAAGGCAATTGGATTTGTTTACGTGAAGGGTAAGTAAAAGTGCTCTTTTTAATTTACAATTTGTTTATAATGAATGTTTTCTATTTTACTTCCTTCTTATAACTTCAGTTTATTAGTCACTCTAGTCTTGTTCCCAGATATATAAATTGATGACAAATACATTCAACTTGAAAATCAGTAAAGAAATTGTTAGAGAATACTATTACCTGCTTAGTTTATTGAAACTGACAAAATTTAAAAAAAAAAAAAGCAGTTGATTCCAGAGAATTGATGGAGTTGAGTGTGGCTTTTCTCATCTTCATAAAATTGTCTTTCTAAAACAGGTTCAAAAGCATAAAGAAATTAACAGTTTCCTTTCACTTGCACACGTCTCTTTTTATTTCCCAGAGCCCCCAGTCTTCAAAGGTGACTACCCTTCGAACTGGATTGAACCACTTGGCGGTAATGCAGTCTTGAATTGTGAGGTGAAAGGAGATCCTGCCCCAACCATCCAGTGGAGCAGAAGGGGAGTTGACATTGAAACTAGCCACAGAATCAGGCAACTTGGCAATGGCTCCCTGGCCATTTATGGCACTGTTGTAAGTCACACTGGAATTACTGATGCATACTTGAACTGCTACAGTTGATGCCTCTTGATAAGTGCCAAGTATGGGCTGTTTCTCTTACACTCCTACTTAAATCATAAACCAAACCAATAACAGACCCTTGACATCCGTCTTACTGGAAATTGAGGCTTCAAGAAGGAGCATGTGGTAGGGAGGGAGCAGAGGAAGAGGCCCAGTAGAGCATGGTGGAGGGGCTATTGGAACTTTGATGGTAGGCATTGTGTGAAGACAAATGTTTTAGAGGCATAAAGGCTTGAATATATAACCCTTAAAATAAAGACAGTGTTATAAAGCAGCATTACCTTAATAAACTTAATTTAAAAAATTTTGAACCAGTAAATTCTTTTAAAAAACTGAAATAGTGGTTCAGATTGATGATTCTTAATGATTTCAAACAAGTACAAGCAATAAAATAATTTTGCTGTTTTGATCCTCTTAATTGACGTATTAGTTAACATCAGTGCATAATTTTCTCAAATCTGTTTCAGAACAAGAAAACTGAACAATTACAAACATAATTATGAATAAATTGCAGGGTAGATTTCCTTATTAACTTGAAAAAGTTTATACTAGGATGTCTAAAAGCTTCAATGATATAGAACATTAAGGGTGCTTTAAATTATTCTAATTAGGGGGGGTCAAAAGAACAGATATTTTATCTAAAATTTCTCAACTAGATTACATAATTTTTCCCATCCAAGTACTAACCAGGCCCAATTCTGCTTAGCTTTTGAGATCAGATGAGATCGGGCACGTTCAGGTTGGTATGGCCATAGACTAGACTACATAATTTCTTACCCTATTATTGGATTAGTTGAAATAATATTTACTCTCTAGTCAGTTAAACCAGTAGACTACGCTAAGGATTTTATTATTTCTTTTCCTTAAACATTAATGTTATTGAATCAAGTTTTAGTGTTTTAACAATACGAATAGCAGGCTTCTTCATTACCACTTTACTATTCTCTCCCTTTTCCTCTGAACAAATATGACTGTTTCTAAAATCCTTGGTAATACCAATACTAATATTAATGCTATTTCTTTTCACTATACAATTTCAGCTTCTTAAATAGGTATTTTAAATCTGAAACATCCCAAGTTACATTTACCATTTCTTACTAGAAAATTCTATTTCGATAATACATTGACATCACCAATTAAACATCTGAATCAGCAACTATATATCTCCTCCTACCTTCCTTGTTTTGCTGTAATTCAATTCCTCTTGATTGACTTGCTCTTTCTACAAGGTGACCTCTATTTTTCTCTCAAAGAGTTCTATCCTCCCATTCATAAGACGTTTAGTGAGACGTTTAAGTAACTAACAAATCTAAATCATATGGGACTCATTGTTTTTAGTTCATGTATATAAATATGTGATTTGCAATCTGTGACTGATCGTTGTCTATAAGTTTTCACTTCCCCAACTTCAAACTTTTTATTAGAAGTGAATTGATGCATTTTATAAGGTAACTCCCACTAGAAAGAGCTCAAATTTTATTCATGTATCCTCATTGCCTTAATGCTTTTGAAGGCATCAGCATAAGAATAGCATCAGCATTTTTTTACCAAGATAATTTTCAATAGATGATCATTAAAAAATTTTTGGGTCATTGCTTTTTTTTATTTTTCTCCCAGTTTCTTGCCAGTTACTATTCTCAACCTGTTTTGAAAATATTTATTGAATTTTTAAAATTTTCTTCTTTTTACATTGTTGTTGTCTGCAAATATTTAAACTGGGGATTTGATTCTTTTTTAAAAACCTATTTATGAATTTTATGAGGTCATAATAAAATTTCCTTCTCAAAAGTGAAATTTCATGTAAATGGACATCATGAGGAAAAAAGTTAAGTTCCTCTGCTCCAAAGGATACTACCTGTATAAAACATGACTTGTTTCCTTAGAATGACGATGCTGGTGACTACACATGTGTTGCTGCCAATGAAGCTGGAGTGGCAGAGCGAAGCATGAGCCTGACTCTACAGAGTAAGTAGCCTAATTAAACCCTAAAATTTAGACACCTGATTTAAAAAGGGGAATCTGATAATGTTTATTCTCTTTAACTTTATAACAAATACAGTAATGCTGTCATTCAGAATATGTCTAATGTTCTGTTGTTAATGAAAATTATTATCAAGCATAAGATTTAGCTTTGCACATATATCTTTCTCTTTCTTGTATAATACATGTAGTTCAAGGTTGTAGTTGCTTGATGACAGAGTTTTTATTTCTTAAGTGGCCCAACCAATATAATCAAACAGAAAAATTATCTGGTTGCATATCCTATGCATATAATTTATTCATTGGCTGCATCAATAGACACAGGTTATTTTCATTGCTAAGGCAATGTTAAAGTACTTGTCTATAAAATGATAATCTTGTGGATATTATTAGGAAAAATGTAGATTTTTGTGATCAGTAAGTTTAAGAAAAAACAATTAATTCATTCTTTTGCTGTCTATGTAATGAGCACCCACAATATGCCAAGCCCTTTTTAGGAATACTGTTTGTTTCTTCTTTTATAATAATTTTTTAATAATTTACTTATATACATATATCACATTTTTGTATTCCCTGGGGTTCACCCACCACTTCCCCTCCCTAGCCATTTCCTCCCTTCTCCACCAGTTGTGTACTTTGGGTTGGTTGTTAGCTTGTTTTGATTTTTCCTCATGATGTTTGTTCATTTTTTCCTATATACCATGTTTTAGTGAAATCATTTGGCTTCTGTCTTTTTCTTTTTGACTTTTTTCTGTTAATATGATTTCTTCTAAGTTCATCCATGTTGCCATAAAATAATCAAATTTGTCATTTTTAACTGATGAGTAATATTCCATTGTGTATATATTCCACATTTTTTTTTATCCAGTCATCTGTTTTGGGACATTTAGGTTGCTTCCAAGTCCTTGCAGTTATAAATAGTGCTGCAATAAACATCCAAATAAAGGTGTCTCTTTATATAAGTATTGAGGTCTCCTTTGAGTAGATTCCCAGAAGAGCGATTGCTGGGTCAAATGATAGCTCCTTTTTCATTAGTTTGAGGGATCTCCACACTGCTTTCCATAGTGGCTGGACATTCCCATCATCAGTGTCAGAGTGTTCCTTTCTCTCTGCATCCACGCCAGCACTTGTTGTTACCTATTTTTTTTTTTTAATGTGGGCCATTCTTACTGGTGTAAAATGGTATCTCATTGTGGTTTTGATTTGTATTTCCCTGATTGCTAGTGATGTTGAGCATTTTTTCATGTGCTTGTTGGCCATTTGTATTTCCTCTTTGGAGAAGTGCCTTTTTAGTTCCCCCCATTTTTTGACTGGGCACCTTGTTTAGTTTTTGCTAAGTTGTGTGAGTTCCTGTGGATCTGTGTCATCAAACTCTTATTTTTTTTAGTTAAGGTAACATTTGAATACCTCCCATTAGGTATCACCCACCAAATCAGTCTTAGTCCCCCACCACAGTCCATTGCATTTCCTTCTCTTTTTGTTCTTACCCCTCTCCCCATATGACCTAGTAATACCATTTGTAAGCAACTATCAAAAAAATTCAAAAATGCTAATCCTAGAAGGGATTGGCACTTCCATGTTTATTGCATCACTACTTACAATAGTTGTATTATGGAAACAACCAAGGTGCTCAAAAATTCATGAATGTATCAAGACAATGTAGTATATATACACTGTAGAATATTACTCAGCAATCAAAAAATGAATATCAAATTTCTTTATTTCAGATCTTCCCAGAAATGTTAATATGCTGATGTGAACTATGCTTTTTAAAAATATATATATTTCACATCATTTCAGTCCCTGGTGAACTATGCTTTGGAAAGAGGATATACTGTCACACATTTGTATGTCACACATACTGTCACACATCCCAAGTAAATGTTATTTCTTTAAAACTTCCCTTCTCTCTTTGTCCAATGAATGGAGACAGACCATCACATGATTAATCTCTTTTGGAACAGAGTTTTACTCACCTAGTTCAAGAAAAGCTCTATTAGATCAGCTTATAAGCCTAGCAACAGTAAATTCATTTAAACAAATGAGACATATGAAAAAAATCCACAAATATAATTTAAGTAACTTAAGATTAAAGTACCAAAAGCAGAGTCTTTATTTAGATAAAATAATTTAAGTAATCAATATGTGACTCATTAAATTAATTAAACCTCAAAAGATATACATATGGAATTTTATTTTTCAATTCATTTACAACCTTTTGCAATTTGGACTATATTGAAATAAGATACTTAAATATCTAAATTAATATTCTGAGGTCTCAAAAATTTATTCCTAGATTCTGACAAAAAAATAGTGATTGTCAGAGGAGAAGAAAGGGCATAGAGGCATATAGGTAAAGGGATGCAGTTTTATAGTGGTTAGTGATAGAGCTTATGTGCTGAGTGTATGTAGCATATACATTTATAGATATATAAGGGTTTACTACTGAAATGTAATTTTGTGCAGTAGTAAATCAGTTTTATTACTAAAAGATTCTGAGTTTTATTAGATACTTTCTTTTTTTATTTATATGTAAATTTCACATCTTTGCAATCCCAGGGATTTGCCTCCCCTTCCCCCCTCCCCCTTTCCCTTCTGTCCATTGTTGTGTGCTTCAGTTTGGTGCTCAGCCTGTTTTGTCTTTTCCTCATGGCTTTTATTTATTTATTTATTTATTTTTCTTCAATATATCCCATATATTAGTGAGACCATTTGACTTCTGTCTTTCTCTTTTTGACTTGTTTCTGCTAGTATGATTTCTTCTAAGTACATCCATGTTGTCAAGAAGTCGTCTAATTTGTCATTCTTAATTGATGAGTAGTATTCCATTGTGTATAAATACCACATTTTTTTCAACCAGTCGTCTGTTTTGGGACACTTGGGTTGCTT
>PVHY01007566.1:0-15223 GCA_004024945.1 Uropsilus gracilis
GATCACAAACGAATATAACCTGGCCACCAAACACAATCTTAAGACTGAAAATCTAACAGCAAGGGGCGCCGGGACCCAACAACGCAGTCCCTCACCCAGAGAAAAGACACTAACATAGGAAAGAGACTAATGGACTCAGCACAGCTAATAAATAACAAAGAGTGGGGTGTGAGAGAATGGAGGGAGCACCGGAGGGAGGGGGGGGGGAAATGATATAAAAGAGTGGTTGTAACCCAAAGAACAAAATAAAACTAAAATTAAAAAAAAAGAAATAAAAAAAATAGGGAGAACTAAAAAGACACTTCTTCAAAGAGGAAATACAGATGGCCAATAGATATATGAAGGAATGCTCCACATAGCTAATAATCAGGGAAATGTGAAGTAAAACCACACTGAGTTACCATCTTCCACCAGTAAGAATGGCCCTTATTATTGCTGCCAGGGATGTGGAGAAAAAGGAACTCTCTTAAACTGCTGGTGGGAGTGCAAACTGTTCCAATCACTATGGATGACTGTGTGGAGGACCCTCAAACAATTGAAAGTGGAATTACCATTCGACCAAGCAATCCCACTACTGGGAATCTGCTCAAAGGACATGAAAACACTAATTAAAAAGGACACCTGTATGCACATATTTATTGCAGCTCTGTTTACAATTGCCAAGATATGGAAACAACCCAAATACCCCAAAATTGATGACTGGCTAAAAAAAATGTGGTATATTTACACGGTGGGACATTGCACATCAGTCAAAGAGGACAAACGTATGTCATTTGCAGCAACATGAATGGAGCTAGAAGGACTCTATATTAGCAGAAATAAGTCAGAAAGAAAAAGAGAAATATGGTTTGGTCCCACTTATATGAAGACTAAAGGAAAAAACAAACGAATAAGAAAAATGAGAAGCAACCAACAGAACCAAATCATAGACCGAGAAAGGGGCAGGAGGAAGAAAACAGTATATATATATATATATATATATATATATAATTTTTAAAAAGGAAAAAGGATTTTTGAATCAGATAGTGTTGTTAACCAATGCTACCTTAACTTAATACAAATTATTTTTAAAAATTGAAAAAAAAGCTATATAATTTGATATAAAAAGCAAATGGAGCAACAGTCAAAGTTAAGAATTGAGCAATGAATTTGGGGGCCAAGAGATGATTAGTAAACTGTGGGACAAGTGACTAAAACATGTGTCAAACACCAGATTCCACTTCATAGTCCCAAACTCTTTAACAATTTGCTTAAAATATATCATACTCAGTCTCCATTAACTACTCCAAATAACCAAAGCTCAACCCCAACATCAGTAACTTTTCAAAATCAGGTCTTTATCCAGTGACCTTAAGGACTGATATCTTGCTGTTTGTCTGGGAATCCATGTGAGTTCAGACAAGAACATGATGCTGTTCATATATTCTGCTGCTATTGTTCCTCAAATTAAAAGTTGATTCCTGTAACAAATTGAAATTTGTTTTCTCCCTCAAGCAAATTCCCTTTAGATGTAAAAAATGCAAACAAAAATTTTTTTTTCATGCACACATATTCTGACTGTGAGTTTTTGCTTAATTCGATGGCTATCTAAGAACAACCTGTGCACACAACATGAACCGTGCTTACGGAATCCAGAGCCATTCCTACATTCTGTCTCTCTGCCACGTCAGCTTTCCTCACTAACAGTGGAATTAGGGGAACCAGAATCCAGGGGCCAGAGAAAAAATTTCCTTGGCCTTAAACATATATCTCACAATAGAAAACACTGGTCGTATCAACGCATCCTTAGAGACCTGATGCCACCTCATGTCTTTTTGGAATGTCATGAATATTGAGTGACTATGAACATTAGATCCCTCCTATTCTAGCTCTTCTTACCTCCATCCAGCAAACAACTCTCTACCGAATCTTTACCCATCATGTCTTGTATATCAGTGCTGAGTTACTAATCTATCCTTGAAGCATCATATGAATTGTTTCCTGAGTCATTTCTTGTATGCTTTGATAACTTGGTTGCTCTCTTGTGCTCCCAGTGCATAAGATCTTTTAGTATTCACTCTTTAACACCAAGATAACACTCGCCATGCACTGAAAAGTTCTAATAATATGTTGCTTAATTCCCTTCTAATACAACTAGACTGATGCCCTGGAGCGCAGGGGCCACCATCTCCTCAACTTCCCAGTCCAGCACTTGACTGGTGGTGGACCTTCCTCTCTTGGTCCTCTGGGGTAGGCAACTTACATTTTTTTTCTTTGGAAAAGAAGTAGTTGGGTGCACAGTATAATTTTAGTTGCATGAGCATAACAATGGTTTGAAATAAACAACTGGTTGGTGGGTTTTTCCCCCAGTACTCTGCTCAGGTGGTGCCTGATGTGATGAGTGATGATCAGATGAATTGGAGGGAAAGAGCCAGAGTCTGTGCTGCTGAGTAGCAGCACCACTGCCTCCCTTTCTGCTGTGAGTGCTGCTCTCTGCTGCACAAACTCCTGCTCCCTCCAGAGGAAGAGAAGTCTGGCTCTTTCCCACATGTCCAGCTTCCTGCCAAGTGCCATCGAGACTGCCTAGTTCCCGCAGATGACAGTAATGAAGTAGAGACTTAATACCCTTCACTTCAGCCTGTCTGGGCAAACACATTGTCAGAATTTCCTTGCGCAGGGGTACACACGTTCTTTTGACTTTGACATCCTTTCTTTATTAAGGCTCCTGGTTAAAGTTAAAGCTTTCTTTCTTAAGCTTGGCTTGAATTTGCCAGGGGTTCTATTCAACTATTATTTATCAGCTGTGTCCATGGAAAGTTAGATGATCATCTAACTTTCTAACACTGATCATGACCTTTAGCTCAGCTGAAGGGCAGCTTCATGGTACTAGGAGGCAACATCCAGGCCTGGCACAGAGACAAAACCAGTCACCTGTGCCCAGACTATGATTTGATTTTGCCAAGCATGCCTTGTTCTTTACCCCAAACTGAAGCTTTGTGCTTTCATGATCCAGTCAAAATATAACATCTATATTTGTTCTGAAGTCCCAGGAGGGGAAAGCTGCATTATAATGAATGTGTGCTTTGCTAGCTACAGCATAATAAGCATGATACTATAATTATCTGTGTTTTTGTAGAGCTGGGAAGCTAAACACTTTAAGAATTAGTGTTCCTGGCAGACAGACTCAGCATTTTGCATTTGTTTTTTTGATGATTCATTGCCTTGTAATATGTGTGTTTGTATCAGCATTTCAACAAAGCCTGGATGAACAACATGTTGCAAATACTTTTTTTATTTAAACAAATGGTTAAAAATCAGGATGGGTTGCAATCACATTCTGATCTAGTTATGACTTTCAGTATCACTCTACTAAAGAATTTTTAATTTACTAAGGTAACTAAGACTCTGTTACTTCCACCTAGGAGCTGGAGTTTCCCTCTCATTTTATATAGAATGCACTAATTGACTGAGGCAGTGAGATTGGCCAGACCATTATTAAAAAGTCTGCTCCATCTCCCATATAATTGTCCAGCTTAATGATCTATATTCCAGCATTGGTGAGTCAACATTTTGGATTTAGAAAATTTGCTAGAATATTTGCTTAGTTGACAAATCTTCAAACAAAAAATCTCTGGCATTTTAGTGGGGATACATAAAAAACATAAAACAATAAATACATAAAATACATAATTTTGTAGTGATGCTATGTATCGAACAGGAAAAGAAAATAAAGAAGGGTATGTGAAGAGGCCTATAATGTCTAGTTTGATCAGGAAAGGTTCCATTAAAAATATGGCTTTCGACAGCAATCTGTTAAAAAGTGATGTCTCAGTGGAAAAGAATTAAAAGTTGGCATTTTAATGAGAAATAAGTGAAAATATTAATAATTGATCTTTTCTGGGAGATTATCTTACAGCTTGGTCCAGCTGTAGTGGAGCAAGTTGGGGAAATCAGATTGGAATAAAATGACTCAAAAAATAAAGTGACTCAAAAAAATGCTCTCCTGCTTCATAATTTATCTTGGAACCACATTGACTCGATGAGGGACCCCTAGGTGAAAATATTCTTATTTTTCCTCCTAAGCCAACATTTCAGGACCCTTGGAGAGGGAGTGTCATTCTTGGAGGAACAGAATTACATTTGGGAGATCAAGTTCTCTCCACTTTGAAGCCCCAATAAAAGACTTTACCTCCACTGCTGCTTTCCTTTATAGATGATTTTTCAGAATCATTTTGAACTTCTAAAATTGATCCCCTTTCCCCTTGAATGTTTGATCATTAGTTGCATAGAGAGAAAAAGCCCTTATGTAAAAAAGCATAGTTCATATTATATTCACATGAATGTTAATTATGCCTGGATCTTTTACTCTCTGAACTCTGATTAAATATAACTACTCCACCATGGATTACAGAAAGTGAAGTTGTGCAATATCACTCAATCTTACAAGTTATTAGACATGAAAGAAAGTCAGCAGACAGAAACTGACAACTGGAATCATTGGAGAACGTGGGTTCACAGAAGACTTTGCAAATCCCTTGAGGTGGTTGTCCCTGACTTGAGGTATGTCATCATCACTATGACAACTTCATGAAAAGGAGTAGGCTGTGCTTTGCTCAGCTACTGAGTTTGCTGAGGCTTCTTCTGTTGTCTGATGATTTTCTTGCCTTAGATCTGCCATTCTGTTAGCATTCTAATAAAATGAAAGTTCTTCCTATGAGCAGTCAAGTTCCAATATGTATGTTCCATTGAGGGTGCACAGGAAGTTGGCTCTTAGTTAAATAAAAAATGTATGTGGGGAGAGTTGAGTTTCTTGCTTCAAAGGTTAGTGAGAACCAAGAGTGGTAATAGAGAACACCCAGCTGGATTACCAGTGTGAAATACTTGCCAAAAGATACATTAGTTAGCTAGTTTGCTTGTAACCAAAGCAAACAACTAAGAAAAAGTTACAACTGCTAACAGACCCAAACCATAGAGCAAGAGAGAGGGAGGAGGGAGAAAACGGGGGAGGCAGAGGGCACAATAGATTAAGATGGTAAATGGGTGTTAAGGAGATGGGAGAAATTTGGGCAGACAATGTGATGTGTATATACATATATATGTATATATATGTATAATATATATTGTATATATATATACAATATATACAGTAAAATTAAATAAAATTTCATTTATATTTAAAGAAAGAAACACTAGTTAATAGAATAACTCCTCATCTAGACTGACTCTGTGATGTAATTTCTTTTGTTGCAGTGCTGATATGATTCTATAATGAAATCACCACCACCCATACTTCATTCAGTATTTGGGAAAAATAGTGACTTTGATCATAATTAAATGTATTTTTTCAGTCCTTCAATACCAACATAGGACAGGTTTCACATGTGAACTGAAAGGCATCATCATCAGTTTCTTATTATTAATAACCTAACATAGTGTTTTTCATACTTCAGCATGTGTCAAAGTTACCAGAAAGACTGGCTAAAACTAAGCATTGGTTTCTGTCCCAGACTTTTCCTGGGTAAATCTGGGGTGGGGCCCAAGCATATCCATTTCTAAAATAATTGAGCAGAATTTTCATTTTTTAATGTTGCTGTTCCTGAAACATACTCTGAGAATTACTGGCCTAACAGATACTGCTATTTTCCACATGGTTGCTGCTCCCTATCAGGGAAATGCTTCTTTCTTCATGACAGAAATGTAATAACACTTCATTTATTGCTTTTTCTTATATATTTTCTGAAAAGAACACAAATGGTCCCAAAGGAAGTGTTCATAAGCAGCTCCTTGTGAAAACACAGCTAGACAAATAATACTCTACCCTTTGCAGAAATATATTGGAATTCAAATTAATTTGTGTGCATACTTTGTTTATGAATAACATTATTTATAAAATGTAGAATTGGACTGTCTTTATGGTGTCATTACCACCAGACAGTTTAACACTAAGTAAATCCAGTTTGCATTCCAAATTGATGGAACTAACAGATGAGCACTGAATTGAATCCATATACTGTTCATCTTTTAGCAGTAATAGCACATATGTTGCCATGCATGTGACTCCTTAGTCATAAACTTATATATTGTCTATGCCATATAGTGTATATATATACATATAAAAACACATATACATGTGTCTTTAATATTTAACACATACATAATACTTCACGTTCTCTTAGACTTGCATTAAAAATTTCACAAAAATGGCCCTGAGAATTTTTGGAACATAATTCTATGTGGAACCTCTTAGGGCATGCTTAAAAATGTGATATTTTTAAAAGTAAAATTAATTTAAATATAAATTTATCATGAAAGTGCTTTTCAAAAACAAAGCTGTAAACTCCTATGATGCCAGTCCTTCATACATGTGAGTGAAAAGTAGCATAACCCAGTGATTTCCTCTGTGAGACCTGGAAAAAATATTTAATGGATGAAAACATAGAAAACAGTTATTGAACACTTAATATGTGCATGGCAGGCATTGATTTAGCAGTGACACTAGCATGTTCTGTGTGTCTCCAACGGCGATAGAACCTAATCAGTTATGTTTATTTAACATAACTTCAGTGGGTGTTCTCCAGATGTTCCAGGTGGTAGGCTTATTGGACACAATTTTGTGACCAATAAGGTTCTCTCTGCAAGATCCTGTACCACCTTCTTGAAATAGTGGCTATGTTTTCTCCTCTCAAGAATTAAATCCTTTTGACAAATGAGGTCATCATGCTTTAGAGTTTATATGCCAAGAGTCTATTAAATAATGTAGAAATACTGGCAGTAAATTCTCATTCATTTCTACCAAGTTGAAATGCTGTCTTTACACATTCCAACAGTATTTTTGACATTCATGAATGAGAACTGTGATTTGTTGACTCATGTCAGTATCACTGAGCTTCTTGCCTTACCATCAAGTTCTGCATCTACAGATCTAAAAGACAGCAATAATTGTCAGAACGAAGACCCATCTCCTTGGACATATATAGATGGCAACGCATATTCAAATACTGGCTTTTGCAATAATCACTGAAACATTTTATAAAAGAGCAAGAAAAAACGGGCAATTATTGTATGTCTTTACTTTGGAATAAATTCTGGGTGAAGCACATTTTAAACGAGGACAATATGCTAATCTGTCCTGGCAATTAGACTTCAAGCGAACTCATTATGTAATCAGTCATTGTTTAACCATGCAAGTACTGTGCCACGATTTCTGATTAGGTGAAGCTCAGGGGCAACGATCTAGTTAGAAGGAGGAACTTATTTTGAAGCTGTAAATAGAGTCAAGTAAATGCAATGATTTTACTTAGGCAATACCTGCACAAATTTCTGAAGACACTTCTTTGATTCATTTTATACAGTAGTTTTTTCTTCTTATCAAGTCTTTCAGTGAGGAAGCCAACAGAAGTTCTTAGAATTGAAAGCATCTCTAAAGCATCTCAGCCTTACTTCTGACACTTCGGAATCTCAGGTTGTTTTTAAGGTGCCACAAGCGATAAAATGGCTTCTATTAGATGCATATTCTTCTCCTGTCTCACTTTCTAGGAAGATTTTCCATTTCCCAGTTTGAAATCATTAATCCATTGGTCACCTCTGTCTAATTGCATCTTCTTCAACCTAGTAAAAATTCCTTCATTTATTTCTGTCTTTTTTTTTTCTGTCTCTATAGTTTTCACCCAAGAATTCTCCATCAATTATTTCTCTGATTATTAGTGTTTTGTTTCACAGAGACTGGTTATGACTTCTTAGGAATCTCAAAAAATAAATCCTGTTTGAAAACATGCAAGAGCGTAGTCACATACAAAGTGCAAGGTTTTTAAAAGTTAAAAAACTTTTAAAGTTGACATCTGCTTCCTGGGCCACTTTGATAAAATAGGTTTTGAAAGCTGCTGATGCTGAACTTCATGCAGGGAAAATTTTCATTTTTCTGATGATGAAACCTCTGAGAAAGACAGCTGTGTCATCTCTGTGCCTGGACTCACAGAGATAGCAACTGTGATTACCATCCAACCTCCCCAGAGCTCGGGTCCCTGCCAGGATCTGCTTCCCCTGACAGAAAGCAGGTGTCTCAGTTTAGAGACAATGGGCAGGAAACAGACCAGAGGAAATTTGGGAAAGAGTAGTCTGGCTTGGTCACTAAATATGTCACTTGTTAAGGTAGTCCTCATGACAGAGTGGTTTATTATTGCCTTTATCCCCTACAATACAAATATTAAAGAGTGTTCAAATAATTCTGAAACAGCACTCCAAAAATGAACTGGATTCATAAAATTCACATTAGAGAACTGATTCTTATTATGGGTCATGTGATAAGAGCATTTTTTTCTACTATTGACAATAAATATTCCATAACACTAAAATATAATTTCAATCTCTGTGACCTTAGTTGACTGTTGGGTTCTGTATTTTGATGCCATCAAGATGTTCCTGTACATTACAAAGCACTTTTTCTGTAGTTATTCCTGATACTGCAGTCCTGGTAGAATGCAATATATTATAATTTTGGGAAAATGAACTGACACAGGTCCGTTTAAGTAGATTGTAAAATATATAATAGCATCTTCCTTAGCCATTTACCCCCTTGTCCTCTTTCTAAATGTGTGTCAGTGAATGAACACACACACATACATACACACGACTGCTATTTAATTCCTAAGTTGCAATTCCTGTCATTTGTGTGAACAAAGAAAAATCTGGAAGACAAATCTGAGATTTGAGGCTCCAGTACTGTAAAACCTTTGATATACTTTCATTCCTTCCACTCTTGCCTCCAAGTAATAATAAATTTTTTTTCACAATGTTCTGAACTACATCTTAATAATGTAATTTCTTAGGGTAATTATTGTTCATTTTTCTGGGTTCTTGGTTGGAAGAGAGAAACTTTAATCTGTGAAGTTTTGCTCTTAAACTTTCAAAGATTTTATTAAGTTACTTTGTTTCCTGTTATTTCACTGGGAAGTTCTATTATTTAGATATTGCAACTCTCATTCTTTTTCTCCTGCTCTCCTATTCCTAATTCTATTTTCTAAATATTTTCCTCAAGTTAGTCTTATTTAGTGAGTTTCTACTACTGATATATTTTTAATTTCTAAAAGTTATATTTTGTGTTTCTAGTTTTTTTTTTTATTTCACACAACATCCAATTAATATTTTATAAGTGTGATCTTATCCTGTCTCTCTTACAATATAAATGATAGGTTTGGGGCTGTTCCATATTGTTGCAGAATTTTTTTTTTCTGTATGCAGTCTCTTTCTTCTTGGTTAATTTAAAAATAAAATTTTGTAATCTTCCCTGCTAAAGGTGTGTTATGCTTGACTGTGCACATATAAAAGTGAGTTAACACACACTTCCTCTCTATGTAAGTGGAGCATGCTGCCTGTGAGCTTTATTGTATAGTGATTTGTTGTGACTGTTTCCTTGAAGAAAGACCAAATTGGCAGTACTACTACATCTTTTTTACTTGATATGGTCAAAGAAGCTCTTCCCAGAAAAAGAAAATCATATCCCATTTTCAAAGACCCCACTTGGGAAGGAAGCTAAAGAAATGTAGTTTGTAATATCCAGTTTGTTGATTTGTACATCACCATCTGCTTTTCTTTATTGGAGCTTTGCCCCTAATTAGGCTTTGAACTACTCAGTCTAAATTCTCTCTGTATTATCATCTCTAAAGAGCAAATGATTCATCTTGTGCCAGAACTGAGAACAGACAGTCATTCTGCTGCATGGAGTGATGGAGGAGACCTAGGGTCTAACTGCTTTTATTTTAAATTACTTTTAACATACTTGAAGCACAAGAAAATATGTTGAAAAATTATATTGTGTATGCCTATGTATATGCCACTGGACTTAAGAAAGAACTTCCCATGTACAGTTTGTGTTCCTCAGGTATACTTCTGTGACCATTATCTTCTTTATTTTTCTATTTATTTTCATCACATGTGTACACCTACCATATGTATATTTTGTATGGTGTTGCACATGTTATTTTTTTGCTCCACATTTAGTCTGTGAGGAGTGATCTCTGAAGAAGTGATCTCTTTAGCAAAAGGCATACATCAGAGCAGTCTTTATATTTGTGGCTATTTACCAGATTCCTTCTAAAGGAGTATTGTATTATTACAAGAGACTTCTTCTAGTCATGCTGCTAATATTTTTGGACCAGTTTGTTACCTGATGACATCCCCTACCTAGCATTGTAGAGGCTAACCTTCTTTTGATTCATCTTGCTTATATATACTCCTTTTAATATTCTTAGAAATTTTAGAAGCAAATAACCCATTTAGTGTTATAGGAATTTTTAGAGGCCATTCACTGTCTTCTCATGCCCATTCTAGAAGTAATTTGTGAGGGAGACTTCACTCTATTGAAGTACCTTCAGTTTCCATTGCCTGTCAATATGCTATTTTAAAATGCCATTTTATAAATTACCTGGATAAGTAACTTACAGAGTTGATCTATTTTTAATATTCAAATGTATGATCTTGTGGATGTATTTGATTTGTTTGATTTTTTAACCTTCTGTTGGCTTCATTAGTTACTGAGGTGCATGTTCGAAGTTGCTGTGTTATATTGGTAGAGAAGGTGCATGTATGAAGTAGCTAATGTTCCAAATGTGTTAAGGATTGAAATTGGTTCTGTTCATGGCATTGTAGATATCTTTCTTTTCTGTAATCCCAGATCTGAGACTAGAAATTCTGTCTGTTGTCAGTATACCAACACTGACAGGTTACTGTGGGGGAGAGTTCATGATAGTGAAATACCTTCAGTTTCCATGTAAATGTTGTTCACTGGAATAGCCTCTCAAGAGCTTTAATGTAACCACTGAGAGAGACTTGTAGAAACATTATTAATTACATTGCAGATGAGTGGAAGCAGGGTAGAGATTTGAATATGCATGCTCCAAATGCCCTGACTATTCTGCCACATTGGTCTAAAGTGTGCTCATTTAATTGATACCATTATCTGAGAAAATGTTAATTTTTGAATCTGATTCACAGATTCATTAATCTTAGGTATTTTTTCCAATTTTTTTTGCCATTATGTAACATCTTTGGTACACAGAAAACTGGAAAATATCAAAAGTTAACTTTCATAGGCAAAATAGAAATAAACAAATGTCATGTAGAAAACAACAGTGAGTTCAAGTTAAACTACTCTAGCACTGTGATGCATGTCTTCAATGGGCAAGATTTCAAAATCTAATGAAACATCAGTTACTTTTGTAAAAGAAAATCAATCATTAACAATATTGTTTTTTTCCTTCTAGCACAATAAGAAAACACATAAAAAATGTAAATGCATGAACAGAACAAAAAAAAACTTCCAAAGTGCCATTAACTAAAGCAAACACTGTTAATAATATTTTTGTACATCTTTCAAGTTTTTTTTTTCTCCTTGACTACAATTATGGAAATGAATTTAACATGCTAAATATAAAAGATAGCTATTATTTTTGTAACTATAATGATAATGTTTGCTCACTAATGGAAAAGTGGAAAGTGCAGAATAACTGTATTAGAATTAAACGTTTCTCTAGTAAGACAAATGACCAGTAGAAACATGAAAAACTGAAAATCATTTCTCCTTAGTAGAAAAATAAAAATCAAAAAGAAGATACTACACTGAAAGGGTCCCAAACCTTGTGGTAAGAATGAAGAAACCCTTTAACATCAGACAGCAACACAGACTGCATCAGAAGGAACAGAGGAGATTCATATTTTATTGGACAGGAGACAAGTGGAGAAAAGTCAGAAGACCGTAATCTATGGAAGAAGGCACCAAATCAGTCAGGAGCCCTGGGGATGAGTGAGTAAAATACATGTGGCAGTGTATACTCTTGATCCAAGTGAAGAGCAAATGGAGAAATATGATGATCCACACAGGTTGGAAGCCTGTGTGGAAAAGAAACATACTACATACTACAGTTCACCCATCACACCCCACAAGAATCATACTGACCTTGTGAAGTAATACTGACAAAAGACAGAATTTTTAGTCTCAGACCTGGGATTACAGAAAGGAAAGATATCTACAATGCCATGAAAAGAACCAATTTCAATCCTTAGAACATTTGGAACAGTAACTTTTCTACATGCACCTCCCCTATTCACATAACACACCAACTTCGAACATGCACCTCAATAACTACTGAAGCCAACAGAAGGTAAAAAAAAAATCAAATATATCCACAAAACCATGTGTTTGAATGTTAAAAACAGATCAACTCTGTAAGTTACTGATCCAAATAATTTATAAAGTGGCATTTTAAAATAGCATATTAACAGGCAATTGGCAGATAAATATGTGTGTGTGCTCACACATAAATGGGTAAAATTACCATAAATTTTCAAGCTGCCAAGTATTTTATATATGTGTGTGTGTGTGTTTGTATGTGGGTGGGTATGTGCTATATGGGAATATTATATCGTTAGGAGTGAAGAACTCTCCAGAATCCAACCACAAAGATACAGACTATTCTATCTCACTAAAATCTAGAGAATTTAAAATATCTACAATGAGCAAACTGAAAGAGAAGAAAACACAAAAAATTAAGTCAAAATGATACAAGAGAAGTCAGAAATGCTAATAAAAGGAATATAACAAAACTAAAAACATCCTTACGTAGAATTAAGGTAGAAACTGAAGCTTTAAATAAAATAATAGCAGATTAGGGACATAAAGTTATAAGTCAATGAGATACAAAGCACTAGAAAAAGTTACAAATGCAGAGTATACCAATTGAAAGAAGAAGTCAATGAAGATAGTAGATAGTATTTTATGAAGAATTAGGTAGAATAACAGAAAAAATAGTATGTTCAAAAAAACATGAGAAATATTCAGCTCCACTAGCAAAGGAAACATAAGGATAATGTGTATACCAGAAAGAGAAGAGAGTGAGAGAAGGGAACAAAGGTTTTACTCAAGGATATAATAGCAGGAAACTGCAAAACCAGGGCACTAATTGAATATATAAATTCTTGAAGCCAACTGGTTCCTAATGTAATAAAACCGACAAGACACATTGTAGTGAAACTATCAAGACTCATAACAACAACAAAAAGAATATTTAAGATGTCTACTAATGAATGTTGAAGATGATCAAGTAACATGAAATTAATCTATGTTCTTAGCAGACTTCTTAGCAGAAATCAGGTGTTGGGACAAAAGTTAAAACTTCTCATTAAATTTGTGAATGTGGAAATTCTATCAGGTACCTTTTTGTAAATCATGATATGCAAGTAAAAATAAAAAAAAAAAAAACAAGAGAACACCACAAACTAATGAGAGTAATCAATGCTACTGAACAACTACTAAGTGAGAAAATCAAGATGAAATCAAATAATGCTTGGAGATAAATGAAAATGAAGAAAAAACATATCTGAACCTACTCTAGGATGCAGCAATGCTTAAAGGTAATTTTAGAGCACTGCATAAACAAGAGCAATCACAAATAAGAAATCTAAGCTGACACTTAAAGGTACTCAGAAACAAAACCAAAATTAGTTAATAAAACAAAATAAACATTTAGAGGAAAAATGAACAAAATGGAGATCATATGACAATCCAAGCTATCAACATAACCAAAAGCTGCTTTTTTGAAAAGATAAAATAGACCTTTAGCCAGATTCACAAAGAAATGAGAGAAAATACAAAAACATTCAGAAATGACAGGAAAATTACAATGAATGCTGCAGAAATACAAAGGTTTATAATAGAGTATTATAATTATTTGGCAACAATCAGGCAGCTTAGACAAAATGCACAAATTCTTAAAAACAAAGAATATTCCAAGGCTGAATGAGGAAGAAATAGAAAATCTGAACAGATACAACCTGCATATATCAGTAATCAAGTCTCTCAAAAATAAAAACCCAGAACCAAGTGGTTCTCTAAAAAATTCTACAATACCTGTTAAAAAATAATCATTTATCATTCAAGCACTTCTCTGAAATTGAAAAGGAGGAAAACTTCCAAGCATATTATATAAAATAGATGCAAAAATTCTCAACAAAAGTATGACAAGTTGAACACAGTAATACATTAAGAGCATCATATGCCATGATCAAGTGGTATTTATCCTAGAGATGCAAAGATGATTCAACTTATACAAAAGAGTAACTATGATATACCATATCAAAAAAGAAAACAACAAATATGTGATAATCATCTCAGTAAATAGAAAAAGCTTTTTTTGTAATGTAATTAGCATTAAAAAGATGTATGCACTCTGAAAATCTAAAGGATATAGTTGCATTATCTTCCCCTGATATATTTATTTTTATCAAATTTTCATATATAAATTTCACATCTTTGTAATCCCCGGGGTTCAACCCCCACCCTTCCTGACTGTTCCCACCCTGTCACACCACCCACAAGCTGTGTACTTCAATTTGGTTGTTAGCTTGTTTTGATCTTTTTCATGGCTTTTTGTTTATCTTTCCCATGTCCCATATTACAGTGAAACCATTTGGTATCTGTATTTTTATTTTTGACATGTTTCTGCTAATATGATTTTTTCTAGGTACTTCCATGTTACCATTAATTCATTGAATCTGTCATTTTTAATTGATGAGTAATATTTTAATTGATGAGTAATACACACACACACACACACACACACCACACACACACACCTTTTTCATCCATTCTTCTGTCTTGGGACATTTGGGTTATTTCCATGTCCTTGTAATTATAAATAGTGCTGCAATAAACATCCGGACACAGGTGTCCCTTTGTACCCACACTGAGTTCTCCTTTGGGTAGATTCCCAGAAGAGTGATTTCTGAGTCAAATGGTAGTTCCATTTTCATTAGTTTGAGGGTGCTCCACAGTTTTTCATAGTGTTTGTACCAGTTTGCATTCCCACCAGCAGTGTAAGAATGTTCCTTTCTTGCCACATCCACACCAGCACTTGTTGTTGCCTGTTTTTTTTTGATGTGGGCCATTCTTACTGGTGTACGGTGGTATCTCATTGTGGTTTTGATTTGCATTTCCCTGATTGCTAGTGACGTTGAACCATTTCTCATGTGCCTGTTGATCATTTGTATTTCCTCTTTGGAAAAGTGACTTTTTAGTTCTCCCCATTTTTGATTGGGTTCTTGTTTTGCTTTTGTTTAGTTGTGTGAGTTCCTTGTGGATCTCTGTTATTAAACTCTTATCATTCTTGTGGAGGGCAAAAATCTTTTTTTCACTTGGTTGAGCTTCTTTTAATTTTTTTCTGTTGTCCCTTTTGCTGTACAGAAGTTTTTAAAT
>PVHY01007566.1:15323-66812 GCA_004024945.1 Uropsilus gracilis
TTTTTTTTTTTTTTTTTTTTTTTTTTTTTTTTTTTTTTTTTTTTTTTTTTTTTTTTTTTTTTTTTTTTTTTTTTTTTTTTTTTTTTTTTTTTTTTTTTTTTTTTTTTTTTTTTTTTTTTTTTTTTTTTTTTTTTTTTTTTTTTTTTTTTTTTTTTTTTTTTTTTTTTTTTTTTTTTTTTTTTTTGCCATCTGTAGATGTGTCCAGAAAGGGATTTCTGAATTGTAGGTCATGGAGGGTTTTGCCCAAAGTTTTCTTCTATGTATGTTATGGTTTCAGGTTTGACATTTAAGTCTTTTATCCATATTGAGTTGGTTTTTGTACATGGTACATGTTGTCTTGGTCTATTTTTTTGCATGTCTTAGTCCAATTTTCCCAGTACAATTTATTGAAGAGGCTATCTTTTTTCCAATGAAGGTTTTTCCCTATTTTATCAAAGATTACTTAATTATATATGTGTGGTTTTATTTCTGGGCACTCAGTTCTGTTCCATTGGTCTGATTGTTGTTGTACCAGTACCATGCTGTTTTAATTATTTTGACTTTGTAGTATAACTTGAAGTCTGGAATAGTTAGATTTCTAATTCTCTCTTTTTTTGATCAGGAGGCTTTTTGATATTTGAGGTCTTTTGTTTTTTTGTATGAACTTCTGTAATTTTTTTCTATCTCTTTAAAAATGCCATTGGGATTTTTATCGAGATTGCATTGAATCTGTAGATTGCTTTTGGAAGGATGGCCATTTTGATGATGATAATACCTCCAATCCATGAACAGAGAATGTCATTCCATTTCCTTATATCTTCCTCTATCTCTTTTAGCAGAATTTTAAAGTTGTTGTTTTTTTTTTGTGTGTGTAGTTTTTTCATGTGTTTTGTTAGGTTTATTCCCAGGTATTTAGTTGTTTTTGGTGCAATGATAAATAGGATGACATTTTTAATTTCTTCTTCTTCTTCTTGGCTTTTTGCATATAGTAAAGCTACTGACTTCTGTGTATTGATTTTGTTGTTTTTTTTTTCCAAAAGAATATAAATTCTTTATTTTTTTTATTTATATATAAATTTCACAGCTTTGTAATCTCAAGGGTTTGCCCCCCCTCCCTCCCCTCCCTTCCACCCCTTTCCCTCCTGTTCATAGTTGTGTGTTTCATTTTGGTGCTTAGCTTGTTTTGACTTTCCTCAAGGCTTTTATTTTTTATTTATCTTTTTCCCCTATATCCCCTACATTAGTGAAACCATTTGGTTTCTGCCTTTTTCTTTATGGCTTGTTTTTGCTAATATGATTTCTTCTAAATGCATCCATGTTGTTATGAAGTCGTCCAATTTGTCATTTTTAATTGATGAGTAATATTCCATCGTGTATATATACCACAATTTTGTGTATTGATTTTGTAACTGGCTACCTTACTGTTTTATTGTCTCAAGAAGTTTTTCTGTAGATTTTTAGGGGTTCTCTACATAAAGAATTATATCACCTGCATATAATGATAGCTTCAGTTCCTCTTTTCCTATTTATCCCTTTTATACCTTTCTCTTGCCTTATTGCCCTGGCTAGAACTTCCAGTAAAAATATTAAAAAGTAGTGGAGAGAGTGGGCATCCTTGCCTGGTTCCAGATTTTAATTGGAATGATTTTAGTTTAGTTTAGTTTAGTTTAGTTTTCCCTCATTTAGGATATGTTTGCCATAGGTTTGTCATAGATGACTTTTATTATATTGAATATTATATTATATAATATTATATTATATTATATTATATTCCTTTGATCCCCAATTTTACTAGGGCTTTTATTATAAATGGCTGCTGGACTTTGTTGAATGCTTTCTCTGCATCTATTGATATGCTCATGTGGTTTTTTTTTTTCTTCTTGTTCATGTGGTGGATTATGTTAATTGATTTCCAGATGTTGAACCATCCTTTGCCCCTGGGATAAACTCCACTTGATCATGTTGAATAATGCTTTTTATGCATTGTTGGATTTGATTTTCTAGGACTTTGTTTAAAATTTTTGCATTTGTGTTTATTAGGGAAACTGCTTTATAGTTTTCTTTTCTTTCTTTCTTTCTCTCTTCCTTTCTCTCTTTCTTTCTCTCTTTCTCTCTCCCTTCCTTCCTTCCTTTCTTTCTCTCTTTCTCTCTCCCTTCCTTCCTTCCTTCCTTTCTCTCTCCCTTCCTTCCTTCCTTCCTTCCTTCCTTCCTTCCTTCCTTCCTTCCTTCCTTCCTTCCTTCCTTCCTTCCTTCCTTCCTTTCTTTCCCATGAAACCACAGACTTGCATTGCCCAGGGTACAACAGATTCAAGCATTTCCCAGCCTCAGCTTCCCAGGTACCTGGGATTACAGGTATGTGCCATCACACCCAGCTATATATTTTTGGAACTAGGTCTTGCTCCTTGCCCCCTTTGGGACTCGAATTGCGATCCCTGGCCCCAACCATGGCTTCCTAGGCTACCGTTTATAGTAGTTTTCTTTCTTGGTGCTGCCCTTATTTGGTTTTGGTATGAGTGTAATGTTTGCTTCATAGAATGTGTTTGGGAGCTTTTCTTCTTTCTTCATTTTTTGCAAGAGTTTTAGTAGTGTAGGTGTTATTTCTTCTTTAAATGTCATGTAGAATTCATTTGTAAAGCCATCTGGTCCTGTGTTCTTGTTTTTAGGGAGAGTTTTTATGACTGCTTCTATTTCACTGCTTGTGATTGGATTATTTTGGTTCTTTATCTTCTTTGTTCAATTTTGGGTAGTTGTATTTTTCCAAGAAAATGTCCATCTCACCCAGGTTGTTTTATTTGTTTCCATATAGATGTTCATAGTAGTCTCTGATTATCCTTTGAATTTCTTTTGTGACTATTGTAATTTCTCCTCTTTCACTTGTGATTCTATTTATTTGAGTGTTCTCTCTTCTTTGTGACATTTGCAAGGGGTTTATCAATATTATTTATTTTTTCAAAGAACCAGCTATTAGTTTTATTGATAGTCGGGATAGTCTTTTTGGTTTCCAGGTTATTTATTTCTTGTTTTATTTTTATTATTTCTTGTCTTGTGCTGGGTTTTGGCTTTTCCTGTTGCTCTTTTTCTAATTTTTTGAATTGGTTTTTGATATGGGCCTGTATTGCTATGAACCTTCCACTTATATATGTTTTTGCTGAGTCCAGACATTTTAGAATGTTGTGTTTTCTTTGTCATTTGTTTCAAAGTAGGTTTTAATTACTTTAATTTCTTTGATTACCCATTCTTCATTTAGTAGCTATTGTTCAGTGTCCATGTATTGGGCACTCTTCTTGCTTTCTCTTCCTTGTTAATTTCTAGTTTGATGTCTTTATGATCTGAGAAAAAAGTTGGTATAATTTTAATTTTGTATATTTATTCAATGTTGCCTTGTGTCCTAATATGTGGTCAATTTTAGAGAAGGATCCATGTGCATTTGAAAAGAAGGTGTATTCTTTTCCTAGGAGCACAGTGTCCTGTAAATCTCATGAGGTCCATTTGGTCTGGCTCTTCCTTTAAAGCTCATGTGTCCTTGTTTAGTTTCTGTTTTGTTGATTTGTCCCTTGGTGAGAGTGGGGTGTTAAAGTCTCCAACTACGTATATATTTTCATCAATATTTGTTTTCATTTCTGCTATTAGCTATCTTATGAACTTTGGTGTTCCCTTGTTTGGTGAATATATGTTGATAATTATTATATCTTTTTGGTGGGTTGAACCCTGAACCATTAGGTAGTGACCTTCTTTATCTTTTGTCACTTTTTTGTATTTTGAAATCTGCTTTGTCTGTTATGAGAATGGCTACCCTGCCTTTTGGGGGGGGGGGGAGTGGCATTTGCTTGTAGGATTTTCTCCATCCTTTTACCTTAAATCTATGCTTATCTTTAGGGATTAGATGTGTTTCCTGGAGACAGCAGAAAGTTAGGTTCTACCTTTTGATTCAGTCCAGAACTCTGTGTCTTTTAATTGATGAGTTAAGACCATTGACATTTAGAGTGATTCTTGATGTTTGAGGTTCTAGCTTTGGTTTTCTAGTAGACAGTTTGGTTTCTTATTATGTTCATTCTATTTATTCTTCTGAGGGCTTTGGACTTGAGACTTCTTGCATGATATCTTGGAGTGGGGGTTTGGTGGTAGCAAATTTCTGGAAACTAAACAGAAAAAGGTTTTGACTAGATTCAACATTCTTTTATGATTAAAAAAATCAATAAAACAGTATAGAAGGAATTTACCCAATGTAATAAAGTTCATAAATAATAAATCCAACATTATGAAAGTCAACATTATAAAACCAACATTATAATCAATGGTGAAACTGAAAGTTTTTCCTATAAAATTGACAAGACAAGGGTGCCCATTCCCAGCAATATTCAAAGTAGTGTTGGAAGTTGTTGCCAGAGCAACTAAACAAAGAAAGGATTCAAAAGGTGGCCAAATTGAAAAGTAGATATCACTATTTGCAGATGGCATGATAATATGTGCATAAATCCAAAGACTCTAGTAAAATTTAAAATAATAAACATTGCTAATTGCATCAAAAATAGATACCTAAGAGTGAATTTGACAAAAAAAAGTGAAATGCCTATATATGACAACTATATGACATCATTGAAAGAAATAGAAGATACCACAGACACAGCTAGTTTTTGATAGTGAAGCAGGAGTCTACAATGGAAAGCAAAAGTATTTTCAATAAATGGTGTTGGATAAACTGGATAGCCACATAAAATATATGAAATTAGATAACTAACCAAGATATGGAAAGGTATTCCTTGCTCCTGGATTGGAAAAATTAACATCAATAACTGGTTATATAACCTAAAACAATATATAGATTCTATGAAATTCTTAGCAGAAACCCTATGACATTCAAAATGAAAAGATATCCTAAAGAATGGAAGGAGATAATGTTCATTTCCACTTAGTATTAGAAAAATTAGTATTAGTAAATGAAAAAGAGACTGTGATATTTTCAAAAAGACACAAAAGAGTAAGCATTAGAGTGGATGCGGAGAGAAGGGAGATAAGAATGTAAATTGTACACCCATTATGCAAATAGTATGGGAATTCTTAGAAATATATCTGTCAAGCCAGAAATACTATACAATCCAGATATCTCACTCCTGGCTATGAACCTGAAATATCCAAAAACAATAAAGGGACTTTGGCACCCCCATGTTTACTCCAGCATTATTTACAATAACCAAGTACTGGAAATAATCTCAACTCCTACTGATTAATGAATTGATAAAGAAGATGCAGTATGCATACATACATATATGTATGTAAATGTATCTACATACACACACTGTAACTATTTAACTACAAAAGAAAAGATGAAGTTATCCTTTTGTAATAACATAGATTGATCTAGAGAGTGTTACAATAAATGAAATAAGCTCTGCAGAGAAAGACAAAAACTGTATGATTTCACTCATATGTGATAGATAGAGAAAATAAACAAATGAACTAAATGAACCTGCTGCACCCACTCAGCAACCATACAGCACCCACTGGGTCCCTCTGCCATCAACCTGGTGGGTAAGAGGGATGCTGGGGCTGGCCAGGACCCCTGGAACTGATCGGCGCGTGGGCAAGAATGGATCCATCCTTGATCCAGGAATTAGGGGGAGGGTAAGATAACACCCTTGCTGCTTTACCCTCACTCCAGTTAGCTCACAGGAGAACTAAGAGCATAGACATTCACATAGCGACATAGAACAGATGAGGGGCCAGAAAAGAGCCTGCACATGCACGTGTGTGGGACACAGAACAGGATCATTCAAAAAGATAGTAGACGCTGGAATGGAGAAACAACTGTGGTAAAGACCTATCAGACCTTCATCTACGGCTTCACCAGAAACTGATGAATCAAAACCCCATGTGGAACTTGCCACTCAAGGAAACATGACTCCCTCCCCAGCTTTGGGAGAGGAGGCTTGCCGAGTCAGAGCATTGGCTCCACAGCAAATCTGCAAACGGATGGAGAGGAGATGACCTGCAAGGTCCATCATCGAATGCCTGCCTTCATCGAGAAACCTCCTCACTGACAATGACTGAGGGAAAGGATTCCCAAGGCCAGAGGTCAGAGAAATGATGTGCAGAGATAGCGGAATGGCAAGGAGATTGTACTGGATCCAGCAACTAAAGATGCCGATTGACCCCAAATGAACATGGACTGGGTGACCAATGCAAAACTCAGGACTACAAACCATCAAGCACAATGTGCCATGGGCCAGGAACACAGTTCCTCATCTGACAAATGGTCACAGCCACAGAAAAAGAGACCAAAGGACCAATGAACCCAACATAACCAAAAAAGAACAATGAGAATGGAGACTGAGTGAATACAAGGGGGTGGGGAGGTGGGGGGATGGGGGGTGGAGGAGGGAAGGCATGCCAGTAACAATTTACCTTATTTACTTATGTAAGAATTTATAAGAATTTAGAAAGAAATTTAAAAATTGAAAAGAAAAAAAAAACTTTTGGACTGTTTGATGAATTAATGGTTACCAGAGGGAATCGAGTAAGGGATGGACTAAGAGAAAGGAACAATGTTACAATGTTGTAATAAAGAAAATAATTTTAGCATGAACTTAATGTAGTATAATACAAAGGTAATTTTCAGTGTAGCACATCTGAAAAATATACAATACTATAATGTAGTTAATACTATGAAACAAAAGACAAAAACAACATGCATTGGAAATAATGTAAAGAAAATGGAACCCTTGTACACTGTTAGTGGGAATGTAAATTGATGCAACTACTATGGAAAACCATATGGGTTCCTCAAAAAATAAAGATATAAGTTCCATGTAATCTAGTTATCACACTTTTGGGTATTTGTTCAAAGAATACACGCACAGCAGTTCAAAATGATATATGATCCTCCATGACCATTGCAGCATCATTTACCGCAGGCAAAAGATGGAAGCAACCAAGTTTCAATCAACAGATGATCAGATAAATATGAATTATATAAAAGTATATAGAATAAAATACTACTTAGTTATAAAAAATACATGAAACCCTGCCATTTGTGACAAAATGTATGGACCTAGATGGTATTATACTAAGTGGAAAATAGGAGAAAGAGGAGAAAGACAAGTACTGTTTAATTTCACTAAGGTGTAAAAGATTAAGAAAAAACATGGACAAACAAATCAAAACAACAGACTTTTAGACTATAAAAACAAAATAATAACTAGCAGAAAGAGTGGTTAAGTAGACTAAAAATGGTCAATTTTTGCTGAAGCATGGAAACTAGATCTTCATGCTGAGCATAGTGCTGTTTATACAGATGCTGATTTATAATACAGTGCACCTGAGACCTGTTTAAGGCTGTAAACCAGGGCTGTTTGAATTTGAAAGAAAAAAATTAAAGCTAAGAAATGAAGATTCAAACACCCCAGTACTCTTCTGAAGGTACAAAACAAACTATTCAGTAATCTGAGGAGCAGGGGTTGAAGGAACCAGACAAAAAGTGAACACTAGTTCATGGCTGAAACTCCATATAAGCTCTGCAGTTCGGTCATACTGAACTGCAGTCTCCCCCAGTGTTAAAACACCATCTAGGAATGCTTCCCATCAGTAGGTGCTTCTACTTGCCAGTTCATTTCAGTGATAGACAAAAAATTGAAAAAGTATGTATATATAAATACATATAAATAAATATTATATTTATATACATTATATATAACTATATATATTTATATAAAAATATATGATATATATTTTATATATTATATACATATAATATATATAATATATTATATATATAGTGCCTTTACTCACTGAACTTCAGTGAAATGCTTCCCCTCACCAAGAAAAATCTTTTGGAAAAAAGAGAAATGCATAAGATATATTAAGCCTAGAATCTGCCTTTGCACATATTTTAAACCTTTTATGACTTCATTTCTTTAATAGATTTTTAAAATTCTTAATAACAATAATTTTTTAAATATGCAGTATATATATATGTATAAGTTATACAACATAAATAATATTTTCCTTTTTAGTCATATTATTCCCTAAAACTATTCATAGTTTCACTTTGCTAAAGTTTTGGTACATATTTCCCAGAATCTCCTTTATGTATTTACATGGTTTACAGTATTTATTATAAAGCATACATTTCCTAAAAGCCAAATATGCAACATATATAAATGCATATATGCATATATATATATGCAACATATATATATATATATATATATATATATATACACTAGCAGGAGTAAGTATATATAAACCAGCCTTTAAAATTTTGTACATATAAAAATCTAGCATTTCATATATTTGGCAATTTGTTTTATTAATTTGATCATTTGCAATCAATACATCTTCTCTGTCAGTGTATATATATTTATCTTCTCCTTTCTAATAATTGCTTGAAATTGATAGGTAATAATGTATGTGAAACTTTTCAAATTGACAATGTCAATTTGTTACTGTTACACACAATTGTGTGTATTTTTGTATAAAATATTTTTGTATACATAAGCAAAATTTTTAAGTCAAATAAATTTCTCCCATCCAAGTACTAACCAACCCATCCCAGCTTAGCTTCCGAGATTAGATGAGATCAGGAGTGTTCAAGGTGATATGGCCTTAGGTTAAGTGATGAATTTCTAAAACTAGAATTGTTTAATGGACAAATGGGTATTTAAAGTTAGTTACTTATGTCTGGAATATAGAGAAACCATATTAAGCATCAGATAAACACAAGTTTATAGACAAACACTTGAAAGCTCACTGAAGCTCTTACCAACAGGAGATGGTAAGGGGGTTATGGAGGACAGGCAATAACCAAAGCAGCAAGGAAATTTGGTGGTGAGTTAGGGGAGATTTGGTGATGGATATTGTGGTGATACCTGAGGAGAGGGTTTCTATACTTTCAGAATATCAATAATAATATTAGCCAATTTTTTCTCAATTTGAAAAATTAAGTTAATGGAAGTTCCAATTTTTATCAAAACAATCAGCATAACTTGCAACAAAAATATAAAAAAATGTATTTTTACATTCTCACTAATGCTGAATGTTCTCAGTGTTTATATGTTTTTGACAATTTGAGCACGCAAAAAATGCTAATTCTTATTTGAATTCTTTATTTTCTTGAGTTTGAGCATTTATTCATATCTGACATTTTGCTTGTAAGGACATTTTCACTGCACACTGTCCAACTTCTGTGTAGAAAAACTAAGTTGCCTCCATGCATTACCTCCAGGTCTTGTACTGTTCCTACTTCTGTCTAAGTTCCTTCTGTACTGTTCCTACTTATGTTTAAGCCAATTTATAACTTACATCCTCATATCCACCTCAGAATCCAAAGGTATAAGACTCAATACCACTTATAGTTTAATCCCAGTCATGTTCTGGGCATCACACTTGGAACAGCTGAGGCAAAGCTGATGCAGCACCTTGACCCTCTGAACAAGAAGAAGTTGGCTGCCATCGCTTTGGGTCATGCATTTCTGACCTCTGGAACACAATATGCTATTGAAATGATGAGATGTGGCTTATGACACCCATGTTCGTAATTGCAGGTTTGCTTGATTTCCAAACAAGAAAACACAAGTGATCACAAGTGTGATCACAAGTGTGGTCCAGTTATATCAATGATTCTTTCTTGCAGATTCTGCAGTTAGTCCTTTGCTTGAGGACTATCACCATTCAGAAAATGGTGATTTTCTGAATTTTTACTTTTCCCTTATATTTATTAGTATCACTGTGTGTATTTGGGAGCACTGTGTCATGAGTGGACGTTTACATCAGGATTCTATGGAAAGTATGCTGGAGGTTGCCAGACATGGGCGGAAAGAGAAAGGGATAGCAACTGATCCATGGTGGCAGAGCTTCATTTTGGTATAATTGAAGCATCTAGGAACTAAATTGAGTTAGTAGTTGCACAACACTGAATGTACTAAGTGCTACTGGATTGTTCACTTTAATGTAGTTAGCTTTGTGATATGTTTCACCTCAAAAGGAAAGAAATATAAAAAACAGGGATCTCTGAATTGCCTCTGAATGAAATAATTTATATAACTTCATAGCTGTTGAAACATATACTTAAAATATTGGAAAACATGATAAAGAGAAATATAACAGTAGCTGTTTCAATCTTATCTTTTCCTTAGGCTGTTGTCATGAGGATTCTGACAAGGTGTCAGGGAAGCTCCATCCATATTGAATGATGAGAATGCACCAACACAGCATATGGTTTTGTTGAGCAATGAATATTCTATTATTTGATGTGTGATGCCAGGGAGGAATTGCATTTGTGAAGTCAGACCTATTGCAATGGAGTGTTCATCAGAGATCCCTTTCATTCTTCTAAGGCTAAAGATGATTGGAGGAACTACTTGAAATCAAGTGAGGATGAGGCTGTTCATGAGTTACTATGCCCCCAACAACACCAACGAGTAGTACAACCAACTGCATTTTGAATGACCTGCTCTTGTCCTTGTCTTTTGTGATCTGAAGTTTTTCTGAGCTGCCTGAGTTTTCTTATATTACTTTAATATTTTATATGAATTTTATATGAATATTGAATTCTATTTCATTACTGTGCTCATGATCTCCATTGATACATCTTCATCTCTTCTTATAGCTTCTGACAAATTATTATTCTAATGTATATTTCCTTCTTCCAGCCCTCAGAGCCTATTTACTTCTGTATGGTTTGGATATAGGAAAAATTAATTAAAAGAACATTGTAGAAGGATAAATATTACTAAAAATTAGCAAAAATAAGTCCTGGCTCCTGGTGACTTCAGTAGAGCAGCAGGGAGTTTTTCCCTCTTTATTCATTTTCAATCAAAATGGAAAACTCAGAGTTTAGTAGGATGATGGCAAAGAAAAGTAGAAATCTATATTCTGTGAGTGTACTGGCTACATTCATTGTTTAAACCTACTTTAAAAGACCTATAGGGTTTCAAAACCATTGCTGAAAATAGCCCCGACCATCAGTTTAGTGGTGGTCTAAATATGTAACAAAATCACTTTTCCCATTGCCAGTAGGCAAATACAGTAGAAAGCATCACCTATTTCTGGGCATCAGGTTGTGAGCAGATTCTGGAGTTTACTGTTTCCACTGTCACATGAATTGTCACTGTCTCATGCAGTCAAGATGAAGTTCTTCTATGAACACTACTCAAATTTGATGGTGCTTGCATACCCCCTGAGGATCATGTAGTGACTGGTGGGGTACAAGATTCTACATTTCTAAAAATCTCCCAGTTACTGTTGATGCTGGACAACATCCACACTTTGAGTACGCAGAGTCTCATTTTTTTCCCATGAGAGCTAGAGATTTAAACAATGTTTGTTGTTCTGTGATCTCTTTTATTGTTCATTTGAACTTGTTCACTCAGTCTTTGTAGTGACTGAAAGGTGATGAATACTTTTGTGTGTGACAATCACTTCTTTCCTTATGACGTCACAAAGGAAAATTTTCAGCTTTAATAAGTGAAATGAAAATCTATTCACCAGTCTATTGTTTAAAATAGTCACATTTTGATGAATATAAAAACAATACATGGGGGCATTTTTAAAGAATGGTGATGATGACACTTTCAAATGGGTTACCTCCCTGTCATGACCAGGTTCAACCTCTTGTTCTAGCCAAGGATTACTCCCATCATAACACCATGGCTCCCCCTCTGTGTGAGGAACTCCCTTTGCTCCAGGCCATCTCTGCATGTCATTGGTTCCTGTGTCCAAGGACCACACATAGCACCTACCATCTGCATATGCTCAATGAGTGTTAGTTGAAAATGTTACTGGAATAAATGCATACAACGAATTATGGTGAAATAAATATGCCTTGGGAAATAATTATAAAATCTATGACAACACAGAAACTTTATATCATGTTGAGTGAAAAAAATGTAATAATGCATTATTATGTGTTTAGAATATTTATTTTTATTGACGTAGAATTTGCATGTATCATTAGTTAAAGATATACAACAATGATATTTGCAAATACTGCAAAATTATAACCACCATAAGTCTAGTTACCATCCATCATCATAGGTATAGGTAGTTACAGATGTTTTTTCTAATGAGAAATTTAGGATTTTACTGTTTGAACAACTTTCAATTTTGCAATGTAGTATCTTTTCCAATAGTTACCTTGTTGTACATTACATCCTCATGATGTTTTTGTTTTATACTTGAATATCTGTAGCTTATGCTTTTTAAACCGCTTCATTTATTTCGCTGACTCCTCACCTGCCTACCCTTGGCAGTCACCTAAGTGTTCTCTGTGCCCATGATCTCTTTTTGTTTGTTTGTTCATTTGTTTTTATATTCCACATGTAGATAAGATCACACAGTATTTCTTTTCTCTGTATGACATTTCACTTAGCATAATGTCCTCAAGGTCCATCCATGTTATTTCAAATGACAGGATTTCAGTCTTTTTTATGACTATCTTTCACAACTTGTGTAGAGTGACAGGTTAACTTCATGCTTTGGCTGTTGTAAACAACACCACTGTGAATGTGGAAGTGTGGATGTCTCTTCAGCAGTATTTTCATTTTCTTAGGCTAAATTCTTATTAAGTGGAATTGTTAGGTCATGTGGAATTTCTATTACCAAAAATTTCCATCCTGTTTTCCATAGTAGCTGCACCAATTTAAACCCCAACTGACCGTGGACAAGAGCTCCCTTTCTTCCACATTCTCACTCACCCTTGTGATTTTTTGATTTTTTTAAATAATAACCACTCTACCATGTGGGTTTGATAACTCATTGTGGTTTTGATTTGCCTTTCATTGATGATTGCTAGTGCTGAACATTTTTTCAAGTACCTCTGTCCTCTTCATAAAAATATCTATTCAAATCTTCTGCCAGTATCTTAATAGTGTTGTTTGGGTTCCTTTGCTATTGAGTTTTATGAATTGTTTATATATTGGAGATACTATTTCCCAAGTAGACATTTTATTTGCAAATATTTTATCCCAGTCCATACTTGCCTTTTAATTTTGTTGATGATTTCTTTTGTTGTACAGAAGCATTTTATTATGAGATAGTCCCACTTAATTATTTTTGCCTATAAATATTTAAAATATATTTTATGTATATTTTATGTATAAAAATGAACAAATAAAAAAGGAATGTGTTTAGTAAAAACACTAAGTCAGGGTATAAACTATGTGCTATTTAATTTCCTCTTAAAATATTACTTTTAATGTTATAGTTTTCAATAAGCAATATAGAAAGGAACTAAAGTGAATAATATCTTGTTATCATTAAGCATCATTCATGCTACCCTCCATGACTTACTTGCAGGAACCTCCTTTACCTGAGTCCCTTTAGAGAAATTTAAAACATGTTTTGAAACAATAAAAAATGAATAGCTTTTTGTAGATTATATTACTATTCTCATTTTACTTTTTTAAAATCTATAGTGTTCCATAAATTTTATTAAAACGTGCAAATTCTTTAATAAAGTTCCATTTTATTCTCCCTCAGATATTCAGTAAAATAAGTAATAGCCTGTTAGGAATTAATCTTAGCAAATGAAGTGAAGCAAAACTCACACATTTAAAACCAATTAAATAAATTCTATCTTTCTCTTATCTTTACAGGTTCTATTTTTGACATACAATCATTACTTTATCTTGTGCAAATACTAGACACAGTGACAGATGTGTTGTTTCATATTTCTGTCTACAAACTTGTGTGTATGAGAATGATACTATTGGGTAAATTCAACTGGCAACTGATTGGGTAAAATCAGCTAGCAACTGCATTTTTACCTGAGAAATAAGCATTCTTCTAAAATATGATATCAGTCTTTGTCACGAGCCAGCTGTGATGTGATCTAATGGTCCCAAGGGGGAGGGTAAGGATTGACATTTGAGTCGAAACTTGGACAGAAGTGGCTCACAGCCTCTCTCTGGATTGTGGCCTCAAGTTTATTTTGCATTAGACTTTTGCAATCAGTAACAAAGGAAGGTTTGATCCAGGATCACACAGTTATAAGTATAGCTTTACCAGGAGACCAACTAAAGCAAGTTTAGTCTAAGACTGCTCAAGTTTGGCTAAAGTATGACCTGAAAGCGGCATTCTACAAAGATCACTTTATAGACAGTTAAGGCCATTCTGCCTTTTTCTTTGCACTTTTTTAGGCAAACATTCGGCAGTTTTTCAGAGCAGGCCAAAAATAATGAGAGTTCCTGACAAGTCCTTGTTAAAATAGTTTGACTAATGACAGAAGACAAATGTTCATCTTAGACTATCACTTTGGTTCCTTTATTTTATTCAGGTAGATATTTTGTCTACTCCAAGTCTTCTCCCTAAATATTTCTCTCTCTTTTTCTATCTCTAAATCACATTCTCATCTCCCTAAAATGATATCAGCAGGTATATAAATGTCTTGTAATTAATTCGTATTCAAGTATTTGATAGATTTTATTTACATGTACAAATATAAACTGTGCACATATGGTGGAGCATTCTCTTTTATATAATATTAATAAGAAAATAAAAAGGAGAGTTTCCCTTGGTTCAACTTTTATCTCTACATACCAGCAGTTTATATTTGTTAAGAAGAAAATCTGTGTGAGATACTGCCCACCACACCCATCTCAAAACAGAATGTTGGGAAACCAGAGACACCAGCCATGCCCTAGCCAGTGCCTACAACATAACAGGCTTTCCTTGGAAGCTGGATCTGGAGTCTGAATGTTGCTCTATAAGGACCTTTAACAAAATCTTTTAAAAAGATAAAAAAAGGAAGAAGAAGAAAATCTGTGAATTAAAGTATAAGAACTAGTATTGGAAACTAACATGAGAAACATTAGCAATTACAATTCCATGGAATTCATTGTTTTGTTGGGTTTTTATTTTTTTGGTATGTCTTCAATCATATCACCTGTTTATATATTTATTTCTCTTCATTCTTCACTCACTTAATGGTAAAGTCCTCTTTAACCTTTAATAAATATGGATAACACTCAAGAATTACAAATTGTAATTCCGTTTCCATTCATCTAGGCCAGCCCTTGGTTAATATCTATTGTTTTTTCTCTTATTTTTGCTTAGTAATTTGGAAAACATACATATCATCTCTGCTACATTGTAAGCCAGTTTTCTAAAAAAAATCATAAATTCGCTTGATTTGGAAAACCTCTGTACCTGGATTGGTTACTAACATATCACTGACACTGGTTGAATGGAACTTAGAATTTGAGATTTTTCTCAACCAAAAATGAAATACAGATTACATTAAGTAATGTTTGTCTTAAAGAGACACAATTGCTATAAGCAATCTTAACTTAGAGTGGAAAGTAAAAATTATTGACTATCACTAGTAATGGCTACTCAAATAAAAAAGCGTAATAACTAACCTCGGGCAAAATGAGTATTGTATCCTTGACAAATTAAAAAAAAAAAAACAAAAACAAAAACCTGGTTTTGGAAAAGTAGGTGAATCAGATAAAAGTGGGGGGACAAGTGTATGGTGATTGGAATTGAACATTTAGTGGTAAACTTGCAGTGGCGTAGTATATACATGTTGATTTTTCATGATGTGCTACTGAAACTTATGATATAATGTAGTGCTTCAATTTAAAAAAAGAAGCATATACACTATCACAAAAATGACTGGTGCATTTTATGTGTTCTTATAGAATTAGATATGTAACACATTGTGAGGAATTTTTATCAGTTCTTAGAACAGTATCTCCTTTGGGGAGAAGATAGGAAGGGGATTGTATGTGCCTGAAGCATAAGTCATATACATCTCTGGTTAGTACAAGTGGGACAATATAAATTCATTAATTTATTTATAAGTATAGATTGGAAGTTCACTGTCCTATGTGGACTCTGAAGCTACTGATTACCTATCAGGAGCCTCATCTCTGCCACTCTTTTACTTCTCTTTTTCACTGTGCTCCTATGCTTGTATGACTGATTTATTTGCCAATATCCCCTACTTGACTGCGGTTTTCAATAGACTATGGCTTCTTGCTCGGTTACTGACACAGGGGAGAAAACTAGACATTTTATATTCATTTTTCTTATGTGTAGTTCCACACTGAAAGATGATTTGAAGAAGAGAAAGCCTGTATCTGTAGCAATACTGGAATTTGTGAATATAATTTCATCATTTACTTTTGTACTTTACAGGGGATTCTCTCCTTCATGGATCAGTAAAATGGGACAAAAAGGCAGAAGGAATGTACAAATATTGAGTCTCTAGGCTGCCTAATTTCAGTTCAGTATTTTTTTTTTTTTTTTTGGTGAGGCGTTCTGTGATTTAAAGTGAGTTACATGACCATTGAGTTTGTTATAATTAATATATTATTATTGATATAATATTGTTTTGCTGCACTTTGTGTGTTTCAGGTATAGAATCATGCATTCTCAGGTGTAGATATGATATTCACACACATCACAAATGTTCCCATAATTCTGCACCATATAATTCATTGTATTTTGTTGTTGTTATTTTTGTTTAACCACTGACTAATTTGAAATAGCAATACAATTGAAACATGATGAAAAAAGAATCGAAGAAACTATGTCAGTCTTCCTTAATAATAATTGTAAAAGATAAAATAAAGAAAAAACTTGAGAAACTAAGATAAATTAGTTATGAACGTCTTGTTGAGTGTTTAGCACTTACTTACAAACTCTTAACTCAGTCTACAAAAGTCAAAAAGAATGAAAAACCATTACATTTGAACAAGCGTTTAGAGACCTTTGGAAAATAAGTTGTAATTTGAGTTGCATTCAGAGACTATAGGGGCATATCATAAAAATCAACGGTTCACTCTACCATTATTTTCATCAAGAAAACTTTTGGACTGCAGTGTTCACATGGGAAGTGTTCAAAATATGCTTGTTCTTCACAGATAAACCTTGACAGCAGAGAAATTCCTAGCCATGTACATTTAATTTGATCCTGCATCTCTGGCCTGTGTAACTTATTTCTTGGAAGTGAGTTCTGCAAAAGTGAATTGAAAATACTATCTTTTTGGCCATATTTCTTTATAGATGTTTTCAATGACCACACAAGGTACAGAATACCAAAATATTGAAGAGTTTGGTTTTTTCCATAGAATGTCTTATGCTTTGATATAAAACATAGTCATTTACCCAACATACAAATAATTTCACATGTTGTAAATATTGTAATATAGCAGTATAGAATTGTTGAGAAAATACATAGTAAGGATCTGATTCAATCCACTTACATAGCACAACCAGTTCTAATTTTTCTTGTTTTACTTTTTTATATATAGTATTCATTTTCTCATTTATTTTAAAAATATGTATTCTCATTAACTTAGTAGTTATTAGGGGAAAAACGGTACATTAGTTCTAGATCTCTTTGGGGAAAATTCCAGTTCATAATTTTGCCAGCTGTTCACAACATGAATCTGGTAATCCTTTGATGGACTGTTTAATGATTTTTTTGCACGGAAGACCTGTTAGAATGCAATGCCTGCAAGCTCTTTTATTTGGACTGTTAGTATGAAAGAAACTACAATCTCAATGAACAATTTCCACATTTTCTGTTACAGATGTCACTATTCAATGACCAGGGAAGCATCCAGTTCTCATTAAACTATCTTGAATAGCATTATTTGAAATGAAAAACAATCATGCCAGTTTTAAACTTGATCCTACCCCTCTATTGTCTGATTTGATATGTTGAAATCGGTTAATACTGTTGATGAATATATACACTTTCTGTTGCCAAACCGGTTTTAACTTTCACAAAAGAACTGCTGGAGAAGTTCTGGCCCTGAGATGGCTGCTGGGATAAAAGGCACCTTTTACTCAGAAACAACACCTCTCCCCTCTGCATGGTGTGCCCTAAGATGCAGTAACACAGCCACTGGAAGGTGACTCTGAAAGCAAAGATAGAAAGAGAAAATTGCTGGATTCGTGGCTGGCAGTATGGGGTTGCATAAAGTTGGTCATACAATTACAGTCATGCTGGCAAATCAATATATGTTGTTATGGAGAGATTGTAGAAGAAAACCAGATGGTAGTGTTTGTAGTGGAGTCAAAATAAAAGCCCCAAATCTCCTTCCATGTAACAGTTACTTAGAATTTAAAAATTCAAGAAAGAATGTCACTTGTATATCCAGACTTTTATTATTATTTTATCACATTAATGCAGAAACATCATTGAAATCATCATGTTATTTATCTACTTATTTCCTAGGTCAGTAGTTGCCTCTTCCACTTCACTGGTCATGCCTTTCCCCCTATAATATCCACTCATAAATAGTTTCCATCTTATTTACAAATTCTATTCTAAATTAAGGCAAAATTGTCCACCAAATATTTTCAATGCAAGTTCCATCTCTGAAGAGAAAAGAAGGTTGTTTGACAGTATTATTTGTACAGGTACAAGATGCATAAAACTGCTTTTGCCCTTGTATGTTTGGTAGCTGTTAAAAATTTAAGCTTGTTTAGGTCCTAGATCACTAAAACCTTGTATCTTCTTTTACAGTTTTTTCCTCTGATGTTTATGTGATTGAAAGAGTATCTTTACAATTAATTAGTTCGATACACAAATTTCTAAATGATGTATATATATTCATAATAAAAAATCAGATTTTACTATTCATGTAGATTTCTAGTTTTCTGTTTTAATTTGTTCCAATATTTAGTAGTAAGAGATAATTTTACTTAAATTAAAATTTGAGTGTAATTGTACTACATTTCCTCAATATACAGAGGTAACTTATGTCAGTAGTTTTCTAATAATGCACATCACTGGAGTTTTGCTTCCATGAAATAAAACATTTTTTCTCTGTAATTCTATAATTATAGAGAATTATATGTAACAGAACTATATTACTTGAGATCAGAAACATCTTTAGAAGTCATATTACTTGTAGGTTGGTAGGATAATTTCCCTGAACATACTACTGCTAAAAACAACTATAAATGGCAGGTTAAAAAATGTTTTAATTACATCAGTGAGCTAATAGGAAACTATACTTTGTTTTGAATTTGAGCTTCAGTTCCCAACACTGAAAGAACGAGGGGAAAATTCTAACAGCACACCCAAACTAGAGAATAATAGAAGAATTATTTCATAGAACTAGTACCTCAGACACCTAAAGCTTAAAAATGAAGATAAATTAGTCCCAAACCTATCTCCAAAAAAAAAATTTTTTTCCACCTCCAATTTTGATATTAAATGAAGAAAAATAAAAGCTTTTCTTGAATAATAATGATAATAGATTAGTTCTCTCATAGATTTGTAAGTTAAATTTCGTATCATTTGAGTGACCAAAAAAATCTGTGAAGCAAAAGTTTAATTCAAAGTAGTTCAGCAGTAGTGCCTCAAGATACTTGTGAACACAAATGAAAATTTTAAAGCAAACAGAATCCTATTAAAGATTTTCTACTTTAAAACAAACCATAGAATCTACTAAACATAATGTTACAAAAATAGAATAACAATCAGCAATTCAGAATACACACACACAAAAAAAATATACTAAGTACCAAAGGTGTAAAATAATAAAAGAAACAAATGCCTTATTTAAATCCACCAAGATATCAGACATAGAATATGAAATAAGTATAAAGTAGTATGTTTAAATAAATAAAATCAATGTGAGCTAAAGAAAGAGAATGACTAAGTGTATCTGAAATAACCAAATAAAATTAACAGAAATACAAATATATAGTAGCAATTGCTTTATTTCTTTTAAACTTAGTGGAGGATAAAATATTGAGTGAGAAAATATTTCCAAGGATAAAGAATTCAGTACTGAAAAACTGGAGTCAGAAAATATCGGAAGTTAAGAAACATTAACAGATAAGTTTTATGTGAAGTTCTTGAATTGAGCTCTGTTAGAGAACATGTGTGTATGTGTGTTTATACAGTATATTTATGTTAGAAGACTAAATAGCTGAAAATTTTCCATAATTGATGAAATGTATCAAGCATTGGCTTTGGAAAGACTACACATCACCAAGATAGGTAAATCAAAACACACAAAATACCTTAAGTCAATTGTCAAGAACATAAATTTTGCAATGTCGAGGGAACAAAAAAACAAACATATTACTTAAAGGATATTATTGTAAGGTCTGAGATTCTCATTTGACAATTTGTTTTCTTTCAATTCTTGAGAAATATTGTATTATATTGTCTGGTCCCATAGTTTATGAGAGCTCAAATTATTTTCATGAATAAGTAAGCTGTGTTTCTTTTCCATCAAGATAATTTGTCATTAGTTTTCAAATATTTAACTAGATTTATTGTGGTTGATATTCATTCAGCTTCTTGAATCCATTGACTTAGTTCTTTTGCCACTTTTTAGAAGCTTTCACCCCTTATTTTGTGGAGAACTTGTTCAGTCCTATCTTTCTCTATACCCTCTAGGGTTCCAATGACAGAAATTTTAGCTTCATTTAAAATCAGTTCTTGAATCTCTGTTCAGTTTTTAAAAACCTGATGTCTTTATATTGTTCATATTGACTAATTTTTATTGTCCTATCTCCCATTTCTGAGTCACTTGCTTCATCTGTTCCAAGTATGAAGTACATCCAAAATTGGAAAGCCCTAGGAAACCACCACCTAATTTCTCAGGTGTTTTCTTCACTCAACCTTTCAGAATCTTCATGTTTTCTCTATATGGTATACTATATTTTATATTATATTATAATATATTATATTATATTGTATTAATTATATTATATATGGTTTTTAGATGTAGTTAACAGGAGGAAAACTATTCACATTCTATCTTCCTACATGTGGAAATCTGTTTTTTTAATGAATTTCTATATATTATTGAATATATTCTTATCACCTTAACATCAAAGTTTAAAAAAAGAAAATACGTAAATTAGACACAAATGTCTATAGAAGATTTTTTGTTATGCATACCACTTTAATAAAGTAATAATAATAATAAATTAAAGTAATATAAATGCATATTATTCATATTACTTTAATATAGAATTAAAATAATATAAGTATTAATCCAACCTTCCTCTAAAGGTTCTGGATGCTGGACCCTGAGTGAGGTAGGTTCTAAGATTGGTTCTAGAAGTTGTGATTCTTGAGTATTATAGGTGATTTTAAGTATCTATGAGATGGAGATAAAGATACCCCTTCAAAGGTTGATTTTTTTATTTAGCTTTGATGATACACTGTATATAATGCCTGTCACAGTAGGTGATGGACAAATATTAACTTCTACTTCCTTCTATCATTACCTTTATCAGAAATGGAAAAGAAATTGTAAAAACATTCTTTTAAAAAGTCATGGGCTGCCAAAGGAAATACTGTAAAAGTTTACTAATTATAATAACTATTTTACATAATAAAATGAATAAATTGAAACTTTGTATATTTTGCTAAGCAAACTGAGTTCATATGAGTGTAGTGATTAAAACAATCCCTAGTGGTAAAACCACCAATAGGTATTTTTAGTAGGATTTGGGTTGTTCCCTTACAGAATAGTTTGTGCTCAATGCTCTTCTATTTGAATCATTCCAATTCTATGTACTTTAGTGTAGATTAAACTACTTGACTTTTGTCCATATTTTGATATGCAAATAGAAGGCCTCCTTTCCTGCACAAGAGGGATATTCACTGCTCCTTGCCTTGAGGTATCATCAAAATATACAAACCACAGATGAACCAGACACACTGTTTTTAATTTGTCTTTTTTAAAAAAAGGTAGAGAAACCCACAATTGGAATATATACTCTGATACTGTGTAAGATCTTCCAGAAAGACTACAAATCCATTGGTTTCAAAATTGTGGTTTTCATCCCCGCTTTCAATGATTTTCATAGTTTATACCCAACAAGTTTTCTCTGTCAGAATGAGCACTTAAGTTGAAATGATCTCCTTAATACTTCATTTCTCACATGTCATCAGCCCTTATCTACTAGTTCTTTATTAGGGGTCACGTGTGGAATGAAGAAGAAATTGAGATGAAAGAGATTGATAGCAATCTGTAAGACTAGCCCACAGAATGGGAATCCTGGGAAGCATGTCCAGGTCCCACTTTAATGAAGTTGAGGAATCCCTTATATACCCCAGCAAGGAAAATTTGTAATGATGTAATGAGGAAGTAGCAAAGTGTATGTGACATGCAGCAGGCAGGATGTGGGGATGCATGATAACAGGAGAATTTACCTTTGGGGCAACAGTTTTACTACTAATAGGTCATATGTCTCTTGGAACATTCCAAAGAGGTTAGAAGCTGGTGTACAGGTGAGACATGTGCTACTGACCACCTTCTAGTGTGCCAGAGGTGGCTAGAGCGATAGGAGGTGTTTCTCTTATCTGAAGCTCCATCTCTCTACCTGCTTCCATGTTACAGTTCTTGAATATTTGCATGTGATCCCTGTTCTACATTTCCTGGCCAATGTTTTAATTAGAGTCCTATTTTCTCAGTCATGATAAGGGCAAGAACTTCCATCACATATCCTACCTCCAGTCTCAGCTTTAGGATTACCCCCATTCCCCTCTTATTCCTATTATAAGATCAAATTCTTCCAACCCTCTAACAGAGGGATTCTCTAATGTTATCAGGTAAAGATTTTAATGGTTTTCCAAGAGCTTGAGATAAGGCTCAAGCTCTTTAACCAGGCACAAATTACCTTTCATTCTCCCCTTAGGAGACAGCTTCTGTAAAATGCATTTCTACACTGCTAGTTTGCAAACTTTTTGACTCATTAGTAGGTTGCAAATCAATTTCATTGCTATAGGCTATGCTTGTTAATAGAAACAAATAGGTCATACCGTGACACACATAATAAGATAAAGCATTGTTTTGTGATGTTTTCTTTCAGTATGCATGCTATAGAAGATGTGAAATGTATTTCCTACTGTGGATTGAGGTAACACACACAAACACAAACACAAATGCAAACATTCACAGACACAAGGAAAAAACAGATTTCTTAACATGGGTAATACATGTCTATTAAAATCTTTAGAAAAAATAGAAGTATATTTTAAATAACTGACATTCCACTATCAGGATAGTTTAGCAGATAGATTTAATATTGTATGTTTGTACACAAATACACAGAACTGGTTTAAATGATAGTTATTTGGCATTCCATACACTTTCAAGAGTTTTAACTACTTTTTGGTTAAATATAAATTTCTTCTCAAATAGAATCCCATTATACATACAAATGATGTTGACCTATATGGTGTATTATAATCACATTTTATGTCACTGCACATAGATATATAATATTTTAATGGGTATGTAATACTTCATTTATGGATATATTAATATTTTCATGCTTTTAATATCATCATTTTTGATATGACATTTCCAATTCCCCCTCATTGTCAACATCACTTTTGAACATCCCTACATAAACATTCACCTATATATCACATATATATGTGTGTATTTGTGTGTTTTGCATTTATTAACACATATTAACACATATGTAATTTAATCTACAAAACTACACAGTAAGGAAATCCTATCATTTTACAGATGGGGAGCAATGGGAGTTTAGGATATTGTCCAGTACCACACATTTGTAAGTGTATCCAGTTGTGTACTGGATTTTCACTGTTCCTACAATGCTCTAATATGTTATTAAAACCATGAATCCAGCCAGTCTGGCCCAAGAGCCTCTACCTAACATTACACAATGTTCCCTCTACTCTTGTCCAATTTAGACAAATTCCTGAAAGCAAACTTTAATTAAGTGGAGCTAAAATTGAATATTGGTAAAGCATTTATCTTAGAGACACATCAGACATTTAATGGCACTTTAAAATGCTCTGGTATGCCTCTAGCTTTAATTATTATGTCTCTACCCTTCTTTACATGAAACCTTTTGACTATTCTTTGGAAGTTCTGTTCAATAGATACCTTTTGTAGTGGTATCATAAAAATGCTAGTCATGCCAAGCAGAAGTTAAAACACATTTTGTGTGCTCCTATAGCTCTTTGAAAACTCTTCTCTCATAGCATATATAACATTTTATTTTAATTATTTGATTTATGTCTTTTTCACCACTAGAGTGTGACCTAGCTTCTCTACACTGAGAATGTTTTCATTCATCTTTGCACCCTCAGACCTTACATCAGAACAATTGTTAAATTGTTGGAACTTACTGAACAAATGAATAAGCGAATTTCAAAAAAAAGAAAAGAAAGCAAATGGCCCTATGCTTGTGAAAATGAATCTGAAAAGAACTGACATTTTTATAATTGTATTAAAGCATTTTGAAAACTATTTTATGTCACCTCTCTGACATTTCAACATACAGTTCTTAGTCATTACTTTTACTGCATAAATGATCTGGTATCATGTGATTTTTGTAGTACCTGTTTCTCAAAGTATATTCTGAACTCTATAGAGACCAACAACACAAATTTCCTGACTAGTAATTCTTGAAAAATTTGGAGAACCATGAATTTGGTGAATATCAATAATGTCTTGAAAATAAGAATCCCTCCATAGGTTCTGTATATTTATTATTGACCATTAAGTGTTACTAGACATTGTCCAAGCAATTTTTTCATTATGGATATGAATGATTATATATGTGAAAAAAGGAGCTTATTCAAAATATTTTCTTTTCAAATAAGGAATTGTAAATAATTCATATATCCAAATATTTCTACTGGAAATATTTATTTTTTCAGTTATTTCCTTTAAATTTTTTTAAATATCATTAAATGTTAAAATATCTTGTTTTATTTTTTCACATTAAGATTTCTCCCTCTGGTGTTTTCCCACCACAAAAATGCCCACAGTCCCCCACCACTCTCCATGACTATCTCCTCTCCCCTCCTCCCCTGTTTTCTACTCTCCCTCTCTCCCTCCATTTCTTCATGATAGACCTTTAGAAACTTTTGTGGAATTAAAGCTAATTTTATTTTTAACAAAATCCTAATAACTAACCAAAAATTTGTTTTTGTATTTGTTTTTGTTTTTTGTTTTTTTTCCTAACCAAAAGTTTGAATTCTAATCCTCAAGATTTTTTCAGAAAAGAAACTTTCTTATGGGGGCAGGAAAGGTAGAAGATGACTTTGTCACTTCAGTAAAGAGTTTGGTCAAGCAGGGGCTGGAACTCCTGTAATAGAAACTATCTTTGTCATAGGTTGAGGTCAGGAGAGGCTCTAGACTCTTCCTGGGTTAGTCATGACTACTGAGACACACACTCTCTCCAACTCAGGAGAAGCCAGCTTCCTTCATGGAACTCTAAATTGAGATGTCAGAAAATAGCAACTGGGTGGTAGGTATCATATTGGTTCCCAAGGAAACCTAAATACTAACCTTATGTAGTGAAGGGGAATTAAGCTGGATTTAAGGTGACAGGTAGAATTAAGTACTAAACTGATACTAAATTCGAGAGATATTGTTGGATTATTCAAGGAGAACCAACATATCTTAAGTTGTTGTCACAAGTATCTATTAATAGAAGAAAGAGATTGATGAAAAGAAACCATGGCATGGTGGTTTGAGCACCGAATCCACTGTTTCTGTTTTGAAATGTATAAAAAAGGTCAAAGAACATGAATAGCTTTAAAAAGCTGCAAAAAAGCTAGGAAAAGAATCTCCCCTTGAGCCTCCAGAAAGAATGCAGCCCTACTGCATCTGGATTTTAATGCCATGAGAACCATTTTCCCTCTGAACTACAGAGGGTTTGTGGTACTGTATAGAACATTGGGGTAACAATGGAAGCCATTGGTAACAATGGATAGCTCTTGGCCCTCCTTGATCACTGTGTATATGCTTGACACATACCCTAATACTCCCTGCAAGTCAGATCAAGTTTTGATGCAGAAGCTGAACCTTGACTAAGCGCAACTGGTAAGTTACTGAAAGCCAGGACTTGCTTCCTCTGAAAGAGGAGGGATTTCCTGACAGGAAGATGATTATGGGAAGAAAACAGAAAGCTACATCATGAAAAGCCTCACTATGTTTTCTGTGTATTTTCTATTTCTTGTAATAAAGTTTATTTTTAGTGTTCAACCTGAGCACTGAGTATATACAGAGTATTGGATCAGAAAGTATAGAGTCAGAACATAATGATGCTACTCTCATCTCTGATGCTTATTAGCTGATCATCCTGAGTTCTAATATGCAATAGGATTAATAATATTTATCTCTTTTAGAATCAAATTTGATTGATAGAAAGTAAACAGAAGACTTTCAGTGTATATTAATGCTATATCCATTGTGTTTATGTTCTTTCATGCTTTAGAGCACTTCAATACATTGTCTTTGTCTCTGACATACTGAGAAGTTGGCGGGGAATTTTTACCACTGTGCAAGCTGATTGCTTAGTCAAGGCACAACATTTACTAAAGAATTTTCCTGAGTGAATTTGTATTACACAGATACATTTTATGTTTTTTCAACTCATCAACTTCCATAAATCTATTTGCAGTGCAATGTTTATTCTTTTGTTAGTGGAAAACTTCCCTTGATCTTGTTAGACCTACTTGTTTATTTCTTCAAAATATAAAATGCAGCACATTTTATATTGGAAATGAGACTTGTTGTTTTCTGATTTCCAATATTGTTTACTTTGACTGAGCAGTTTATTCCTTGATTATTGCATTGTAAGAATTTAAAATGTTCATTCAACTGCCCTGAAATGTAGAAACTCAGTGTATAGACAAAATTCAAGGAGTCTTTTCAGATGGTTTGGAGATAATTGTTTCACCTAATAAAGCTATGCCAAAGAATAACTTAGGCAATAATATATGGCATTAAGGAAAATAGTTCTTTGAGTTTTCATGGTTCCACCTTACCTCAGTGTCTATCCACTGTTGTCATTCAGATCACTGGAATGATACCAAAAATTAAACAATAAGAAAATTTAATAGTGTATTATTTTTTATTTGACTATTCATTTTGCTACATAGTTTATTGTTTCGCTGCTATAACCTTTGCAATTTAATACCTACCAACAACATAAAACCATGCAGAAAGTGTGAAGTACTTAACACTATACCTTCTTAGTGAACCAAGTCATGAACAGATCATTCTAGAATTCCTGGATCAGTTAAAATATTTGTAAATGTTAAGGCTTGATTAATCATTATAGACAGTGCTATAGAAAATTCTCTCAAACAATATCTGTTTACCATAGTAGTAACTCTTTCAAGAGATTAGTACTGCTTGTGATATATCTCTAAGAATGGCAGATATAAATGCTATTTATCTTTTTTCTTTTTATTCCAGAGCCTGCAAAAAATATTCACATATTATAATCATTATTTGGCTAGGTCTATGGACACAGACATTAAACTTCATCAATCTTAGTTTGAAAGTCTTCTTGAACTTGAGCTTTGAGATTTTTAGAGCAACAGAAGCAAAGGTGACATTATAAAGTTGAGGGCTCCATGGATTTTCCAGACATAAAGAAACCTATTCTATTAATCCAAAATTCACTTGCAATGTCCTGGGACATTGCTAACAATTTAGCTAATAGAAATGTTTATTAGATCTGTTAAGTTCCTACTCTAAGGAAAGACATGCTCCTTCTTCATCATAAAATGCTTACTTGCATAAATTCCTAGGATAGAGGTTAACTGGAATAGGGTATCAGTCATACAATATGGTTAATTTCACAATTGTTTATGACACTATGTTTTGATCAAATGCTTTCTTAGGAGTCTGCCAACTCAAATTTATATCGTTTTGATATTTTAATTGTATCTGCCTCTAGCAAGCAGTGAAAAAGTCCAGAGGGGATGAGACTAAAAGATAGCTAGCTCACTTTCCTTACTATGAAGTTGACTCTCCAGTGGTCCTCCTCACTCCTTAAGAGGGAACATTGTTACCCAGTTTTTGTTTGGGGAGTCACTCATTGTGTAAATCCAGCATGGCTAAATTTAGCCCAGGAAACTATTTGGACACCTGGAGTTTTTTACAGCTCTTGAAATAAGTGTAAATTAATTTTCATAATTAGTAACAGCTAATATGAGCAATTACGTGAAAGGTGAAATATTATGCCAGTGTATGTATGTGTATGCATATATATAGTTTATTTATAACACACATATATATGGATTAATAAGAAAACTTCTGTATTCTACTTGGCACTACCCTATTTGCTTGGGCATTAACTAATCAAGGTCACTTCTTGAGCTGTGATTAATAGGGGGTGTGGTTAATAACTCAGATTTATAGGAAATGTTATTTATTCCTTGAAGCCTGATAAGCAAAAGCCTTTTCCTGGGGGAAGAATATTTTAAAACACACTTCTTTCCCCTTACCATACACATAGAATTTAGACACAGAACATTCAATTTTTCCCAGTCTGTTGGATATACTTTATATGGTCAATATGCACTGAAAATCCAAATATTTTCAAGCTTTCTACTACTTGACTCTGAAAGATACAATTCAATTAGTAATATTTACATCCAAATTATAGTGTTTACATATGAGTGAAATCTTTTTATACAACCCCAAGACTGATTTGGGGATGCATTTCCCATCAGTACTTCCAATGTTGCCAGCCAGGAGAACGTTTCAATGACTTCTCCATGTTTTCATTAAAAATACTATCTCATTTTAATTTTTCTATTATTTTTTACCTCTTGATTTGCTTGCATAGCTGAATTGGTGTGCTGCCTTCCATCTTTCCCTTCCATTCTTCCTTTCCTTCTCCTTCAAATTACCATTATTTATTAGCTTATGTGTGGCAAAATTTTTTCATCATATTATTATAGCTGCCAGATTCCTACCTACTTTACCTTTCTCTTAGAAATAATATCATTGTTTTTTTAAGGCAATGCATCCAGTTTGATATGAAATAGCTGGTTTTGTTTTCTCCAAAGTGTCCTCTGTCTTTACCCCTACCTTGATTGAGACTTCAAGTTCTCCAGAGGTCTCATTCATTTGTTTTTGTCAGTTTTTTGTTTGTTTGCTGTGTCATTTCTTAGATGTCCTCACCAACTCCTCCATCTTCTGTTCTCATCTGGACTGACTCCTTTTGATTTATACTACATTGCACATTTGATGAGTTTTTTCCACAACTCTCCTAAATCAAAACCACTTTTCAGCAATGTGCGGGTAAATTTTAACAATAAACAAATAAATATAAAGACCAGATTTTTAACGTTTCCTGACATGTTAACACTATGACTGATACCAGGTTGCCCAAATGGATGTTGCTGGTGATTATTATTGGGAAGAAGTGTGCCCAGTTTGGGTTCAAGGTGCTGTCAGACTTCAACTTACTAGTGATGAGAATGAATTTAACAAAACATTTCATTTTTTTACTTTTTATAATTTTTTTCAGCAGCATCTTACATTTATTTTTTATTCTGATATTGCTGAAAATTGTGACTAAGACTGTGAGCCCTTTTCTCCTGAAATCTTGGTCTTCTTGTCAATGAAATTTGGTCTAGTACCATTTTTTAAAATTTATTTATATAAAAATTTCACATCATTGTAATCCCAGGGATTCACCCCCCACACACACCCTTCCCCCTTTTTCCCTCTGCCCAAAGTTGAGTGCTTCAGTTTGGTGCTTAGCTTGTTTTGACTTTTCCTCATGGCTTTTGTTTATTTTTTCCCTATATTCCATATGTTAGTGAAACAATTTGGATTCTGTCTTTTTCTTTTTGACTTGTTTCTGCTAATATGATTTCTTCAAAATACATCCATGTTATCATAAAATCATCAAATTTGTCATTTTTAATTGATGAGGATTATTCCATTGTGTACATGTACCACATCTTTTTCATCCAGGCATCTGTTTGGGGGCATAAAGGTTGCTTCCAAGTCCTTGCAATTATAAATAGTGTTGCAGTAAACATCCGAGCACAGGTGTCCCTTTGTACCCACATTGAGGTCTTTTTTGGGTAGATTCCCAAGAGAGCAATTGCTGGGTCAAATGGTAGTTCCATTTTCATTAATTGAAGGATCCACCACATAGCTTTCCATAGTGGTGGGACCAGTTTACATTCCCACCAACGTTGTAAGAGTGTTCCTTTTTCTCCACATCCTCACCAGCACTTGTTGTTGCCCGTTCTTTGGATCTGGGCCATTCTAACTGGTGTAAGGTGGTATCTCATTGTGGTTTTGATTTGCATTTCCCTTATTGCTAGTGATGTTAAGCAATTTTTCATGTGCCTGTTGGCCATTTGTATTTCCTCTTTGGAGAAGTGTCTTTTTAGTTCTCCCCATTTTTTAGCTGGGTTTTTTTCTTTGTTTTTGTTAAATTGTGTGAGTATTTTGTGTATCTGACAAAGACATTTCTAAAATATATCCATACTTTTTCTGAACTAAGAAAGCAAGCTGGATATCATTTAATTGCGTATGCTAGTTCTGAATCATTATTAAAAATATAAAACTAAAAAAAAGGATGTCTCAAGAAATTATGACTTTTAGAGAGAAGACTTTTGCTGCAAACTAAATGATTAAATAGCTTAGCGTGAAATTTGATAAAATAACTGTGCAAAGATGCTATGCAATGTTGTTTATCTTTTGTTGTTAGATTTTAAAGACATACTCAAATCTAGTTTTCGCGGCTGGTTTAGTTCTTACAATTGATCCTTGTCTGATACTTGATATGACCCCTTTCTTATTTTTATGACCTTTTATTGTGCTCTTATTTCAAGCCACCTTAATTCAATTTTTAGTAGATTAATAGAATAAATATTAATAAAGAGATAGAGTGTTGTCAATAAAGAATGCAGATTTTCTAATAAGTGGCGTTAATTTGGTTCCTCTTTCTTTATGTGTGTTTTCTTTAATGTCATAAAAGAGTGCTACCCATACATATTCTGACAGAAAAGAAAATGGGCTTTTCTCTGTTTGAAAAGTTCACTTTAAAGGTTTTTGTGATGCAAGACAGCTTTAAATTAGACTTGCTTTTCAGAATGACTGCCTGCAGCTGCTCTTAGGGTTTCTTTGTTTTTTTCTTTTTTCTTTTCTTTTTTTTTTTTTTCTGAGTACATCCATCCTGTTTGGGGGGTGGGGGGAAGCTGCACATTTACATCTCTGCTGGGCCAATAAATAAAACACTATGTTTTGGGGGAAGGGTTCCTGGGACCTAATTAGAGCCACAGCTGAGGCAAAGAAGGCACTGAGCACTCGATGCTGTTCTTACATCACTGTGATTATTTTGTGTTTTTGCCAGTTCTGTGTATCTTCCCATTGTGAATACAGGGATGTTAACAAATTACTTGATGATAAGAAAACACCCATGAAATGAATGTTTTTCTGATGTGATTGTCTTCAGGCATTTGGTCTTTTTTCTGAGGTAAATCTTAAACAAGATAGACTTAGTTTTACTGAATGGAAGAGATTTCTTTATGTCCAAGGAAATTGAAGCTATTCAGGAATACACTTATCACGTAACTAGAAAAGTACCTAGGGTGCTATTTTCTTTTCAAATCTGCAACTTGTAGTGCCAAAAGATGGCTAATCTTTGATTCATTTTGTATGAATTACTATTTTATGAGTATATCTAGCAGAAAAACTTAAAGTGCATAAGATTAGTGTCCAAATTCATCAGGTAGAATTATAAAAAAAAATTGGTGTAAAATGCAATTGATATCATTTGTACCTGATAATGATAACATTGGTCTTAACTGGACTATATGAAATTTATCTGTTTCATCATTAATGGATTTACCATAAATTTTAATTTATCTTAGATTTCTTTTAAAAATTGTAATATATTATAAAAATATAATAAACTCTGGCATATTTAAAATTCTATGGTTTCATCATTTTTAGTTGATATTTAAGGAGGTCTTTTTAATTTAGATGAATTCATCTTAGTTTGTTGTGTATATGCGTTCAATAAAATAATATTCAAAGAGGCTATTCAACTCTACTTTTACATCAATATCTGGAGCCCAGAGTGAGTAGATAAGTAAACTTTATTTTGAAAAAGTGGTTATTCATTATCATCAATGACAGCCTAATGAACAGAAATAAGAAGATTTGATAATTTATGTTTCACACAGGAAAGCAGGAATGAATAGGAAGATTTTTTTTTCCAAAATAACATTGCAAAACTACTTATTGCCCCAAATATGTTCTATTGAGTCCATCATTTTACTAGAAATAATGATGAATTATTATCATAAATTATGGTAGCATAAAATATAGTACAAATAACCCAGATTCATACTGTAGGGAATGATTTAAGAAATATATGTCTAGCACTTCTGACAGGCTTAAAATCTATTTATATATGAAGTTATGTTTTAAAATGTATTTGTATTACTATCTGTAATATTCCATTTTATTATAATTTCTGAGCAAAGTTTCAAAAATTACATGAAATACATATTACAATTCTAATGATAATGATGTCCATCAATATGATAAAATTAAAGGTGCAGGCTTCTCTGGTTGTGAAATAAAGGTTAAAATTAGATGATTGTGCTTGGATTAGATGCTAATGGATTCTCTTTGCTTTGTTGTAGCTATCAGCATTAGAGAGACAGATCTTCGACTTTCTGGGCTTCCAATGGGCACCTATTCTGGGAAATTTTCTACATATAATTGTCGTCATACTGGGTTTGTTTGGTACCATTCAGTATAGACCTCGATATATCGTGGTGGTAAGTGCTATTTTTATCATCTCTATTCATAGAAATACTACAAACTTGCTAAAAAAAAATCATTTGAATAAAATTTGAGTTTTCCTTCTGCTAAAATATGGAACTGCTGTTCTAAACTTCCCATGTTGAATTCTATCAAGAAAATTCAATCTTCTATCTGATAGAAGATTCAGTGACTATTACAAACAATGAAAGAAAAACAATAGGACCAATGCAGCAGACTCAACAGAGTAACTGAATTCAGAATTCAGGTTTCACTAAGAAATTTAAAATGAGATCTGAAGAGAATATGAGATCTTGATGTTATGATAGTTAGAAAAACACATTAACTGTCATTTCAATGTTACATGTCACTGATCCTTAAGAACAAATTCACCTCACATAACTGTTTACTAACTGATAACAATAATATAATTTAATCTTAATTTATTTAGAGCATTATAAATGCATGCACTGAAGGATATTTAGTATTCACCTCTAATGTGCCTAATATTTTATAATTGTAAGGTATCCATTTTTAGATAAATTAGAAGTATTGAAGCTCTCTTGCCCGCCTATGACTATCCAGATTCTCCTTTTTCTTCTTTTCTTAATAAAACTGTCCTTTTAAAATGTAAAAGGCAAAAATTGCACATTTTAAAATGTAAAATACAAATGAGGAACATAAACCTATACTCAAAACTTTGCAAAACATAGCAACAGAGTACTCCTCCATCCTAGGAGAGCTGAACAAGATCTGTCCAGTGCTGTACAATTGAATGGAAGTTATTCACAGTGATTTATTTACATTTCTACAAAAGAAGGCAACATTTTAGGCTACATTCCTAAGGAGGTTAAGAAAAAGAAAATCAATATATAAGTCATTGCAAAAACGGTAACATATTCTTAAATATCCAGTGAGTCTAAATAAATGTACAGTATTTTCAGGATTAGTGAATATTTTCTTTCAATGCAGTGTCATTAACTCACTAGAAATAGATGATAGGTTTGGAAAACATTCCATATTTTGATTTTGATTTAATACAATCATATCTATCAAAAAGAATAAAGTTATACATTATTTCTCTTTAGCATCTCTATCACCTTAATTTTTGGTGTCTATCATCTTAATCAGAGGGGAAGGCATCTAGCCCCACACAGGCTACATTACCTGGCTGCAGGGACACAGGGGGTATTTGTTGTCCTTCAGATGACTTAAGGGTGATCCCATTGCTGCTTTGCTGTTCTCTGGAAAAGAGCTTCCAATAGATCACCATTTAATCTACTAGAAAACTTTTTCATAGAATCAGAATGGCAACATAGGATGCTTTAATATTATGCATAATATAGAATTATATTTGTATTGTGTTCTAGTTTACTACTATGAGCACAAACCCTATATTACTAACTGCAGACTTTTTAATTTTATGAGTAGTGTTCTGCTGAAACACAAAGTGCCACATAGACATGAAGCCAGTGGCTTCTGTGGAATGAAGCTACTGCTCTATACTAGTTATGTTATCTAGCTCCAGGGCTCTGACTCTATATATTGCCTCTGCTTAGTAGGCACACAACCGCTGCTTTCATTGAGGCTTTGCAATCTCTTTACGGTTTGTGCTTGCTGGTTTTCAACCTTCTTTCTTCCTATGAGTTTTATGCACTTGAAACCTTCACTAACTCTTAGCAAGATGAAACCTTCACTAACTCTTAGCAGAATGAAATCTAAGAATATTCTTGGCTTATCCATCTAACCAAACTCACTTCCCTCCCTTCCTTCCTCTGTCCCTCTTTCCTTTCCTACCTCAGTTCCTCTCTCCTTTCTTTTTCTTGAAATTTCTAGAAAAATTTTATTAAGTAATTTATTTATATATAAATTTCACATCTTTGTAATCCCCGGGTTCACCTCCCCCCCCCCCTCAAGTTGTGCACTTCAATTTGGTTGTTAGCTTGCTTTGACTTTTCCTCATGGCTTTTTGTTTATTTTTCCCATGTCCCATATAATAGTGAAACCATTTGATTTATGTCTTTTTCTTTTTGACTTGTTTCTGCTAATATGTTTTCTTCTAAGTAAATCCATGTTATCATAAAATCATCCAATTTGTCACTTTTAATTGATGAGTAATATTTTCTTAATAGCCTTTCTTTTATCACTTACTCATTTAAATTCATTTCAAATTTCTGTTCTGTATTGGACATTGTGTTTGGTGTAGGTACATCAGGGAGCAAACATAAACACATATATTCCATCCCTTTATCAAGTAATTGCCTGACTGTCAAATTTCAACTGGTACAAGTATAATAAAGGAGCACAGTTGCCTTAAGTTGTTTAAGAGAGAGATCAATTTGCCCCTGCAGAAGTCAAGTGATGGTGCAACTGAGGTCTGCATTCATGAATGTGCTCACCAGGAAGATAGTGTGGAAGGGGATTCTGAGCAAAAAACACTGCAGGACACAGAGTAGGATGTAGTGAGCTGTTTTCCCATTCATTTGGTAAGCATTTAATAGCCTACTATAGTTTATCATGACCTGATAAATAAAAAAGAACATTAAAAAAATTAGAGGGCCTCTGCTCATCAGGAACTCATTATTTAATGAATGGGAAGACACAGTGTCCAGGGATCTCCAGAGGTAGTAAAATGCCTATTAAAAATGAGAAATGTCATGGGCCAGTGGCCTAGGGAAACATGAATCAACTTCAGAAACTGAAAGAGCAAAGCATGCGTGCATGTCCACATCCTGTACCCTCTGATTCTACCTGCCTCTCACCCTTGTAGCCTGTGCTTGGGTGAGCACCCACTTCTAGTAATACTTCCTGACCCTGACACCCATCTTCCATACACTTTAAGAGCTAATCATACCCTGATCCTTTGCCTATGTGTCCATGTGTCTTTAGCATGTTTTTGAATATATGCACATTCATTTCCTTACTTAACAAAGAGTACTTAGAGGACATAGAATGCTATTATAGCTGCTCAATAAGTACATACAGTTTTCCCCATCTGGATCCCTATTGTTGCAAAGTCCATTCATGATAGAGCTGACCTATATTCTCTGGTAGCTTTCCCTCTGCTTTCTTCTCTTTCTTCTTCCCTCTGTGAAGAAGAAAGTATATTTACACCTTTTAGAATCTTTGAGAAACTAGTTACAGGGCAAAGAATCTAAGTTTTTGATCTTTTTTGATATTCTCTTTTAATCTGTGTACCAACCAAATTTCTATCATTTTCTTTGCTCTCTTGTTTAAGACTCTTTCCAAGAAGAGAAGAGAAAGAAAACAGTGAATTGGAGGATAACACTCCATGTTAAATATGTCTTTTGGCATAACTCTGAAAAGTATTAGCACCTCGAATAGACAAGGAAAAAGATAAGTGACTTTCCATGGAGTCCACATAAATATTGACAGAAATGGTTTTATACACCTACACCTCTCACTTCTGATCCTGTTAATCTATGAAGTTACTGTAGTACCTGTATTTTGCTCCCATCCCCAGATTCCAGATATTTTGGTGCCATTGTCAGTATGAACATCATTATTGGAAATGATTGTGCACTACCCTTCTATCTGGTCATACAGTATTGTTAACATTGTGAGATACCATGGTATATCTTATTCTAACAAATTGCTTATTTGTGAAAAATGCCCAAAGTGATATTGACTCATGATTGTGAATCACCCTGTTGTTGGGAAGGTAGTTACATAGAGCATCTCTGTCATGACACAGTTGCTAATCTCTGAGTTATCTTCATGAATGCTCTGGTTTAAAACTGTTTATGCAGATACTAGATAGGTTGTACATTTAAAACTGATTTATTGTTTCAGAATTGCCTTTTGTATTATTACCACAGAGGTAAAATGCCTGTTTATATCTTTCATGTACAAATCATTGCCTTTGTTGAGACGTTAATGGCACTATTCTTTTTTATGTTTAATTGAAAGGTCTCAAGGTGTTCCTTAAAGTCTCTACAGAGATCTCTTCCTACGCCTTGGTCTCCTCTAATTACACCACTCTTTTGAATCACCAGCATTTGAGAAATAGAATCTGGTTTCTTAAAAAAAAAAAAAATTAAATAAAACTTTTTATGCTGGCCTGAGTTTAATTCTGGTATGAAAGTGTCTAAAAATGAAAATATAAAACATACGAGAGGGTACTTGGTATACTAATTTAAGAACATGCAGATAATAGCCTGTTCAATGTAGATAAACAAGTACCCACCTGGAGTCAACAGGTCTGAGCTACCACTTTGGCAGAGGAACAACATGGAGGGACTGCTTTGATTGAAGGCACACTTTCAGTATATTCACTCAAAGGAAGTGAAGTCACAGGATGGATTACTTACATATCCCAGAATTCTAGGAAATATGGAGAGGGTGGAGTGTCACAGAGTGATGCTGGGAAGGGACCATTCCTTCAGTTATACATCAGGAGCAAGCGGAAAATAGAGAATAGAGTATCAGCACTTATTGCGTATAAAGTGATTAGGCAGGGGTCACGATCTTTTCCTGCCTCAACTTTAAATAGTGATTTTTAAATATGTCCCAAGAAGAACAACATGGAAACTTCTGGTGGAAACTTCTAGGGGCGGGGGTTGGGAGTGAGAGTTGGGAATGGTAAGTCTGAGTTTTCATCTAAATGTCCAGACTCTGCAAGTGAGCAGAGTTGTCATGTTATAAAATGCCTATTCAGCATCTTAAAATGGCTGTTTTGTTATATTAATGTGATACAAATGTCACATTAATCAAGTATGACTCAGAGGCAGTGGGAGTAGGCCTGGACCAGAAATTCACACTGACTTTTCACTAAGTAGGGAAAGAGTCTGGAGCCTGTAGTGTTCCAGAAATTTTTTCTCTCAAAATCAGCTGTAGCATTCTCATTGCCTTTCATTATTGACTGAAGTAATGACCAATAATTCCAAATAAATTTAATCCATTTAAGATATATATTTTGAGGAACAAAATTCAGATGTTAAGTCACTACCATTACTGATAACACAGTGTATCATCATCTAATTTAAAAAATTCATTACCTTATGAAAATAGTTAAAGTACAGGAACATGTAGAACAAGTTTTCCAATGTCTTTAGTAAATATATAACTCTTTAAAGGAAATCATAATTTATAAAAACTTTGCTTTACTTACTTCTCCTGTATCTCCTGCCTTCATTTCCAGCCACATGAAAGCCAGCTTGTATGATCTGTGTTTTCCAAAGATCCTGTTTCTTGTCATTCAGCTTGCATATGCTGTATTTTCTTTCACAACATTTCAGTTTCCTTACTGTTAGTGTGTGAGATAGAGGGCCACTTAGGGACCCCAAATATTTAAAGTGTGCACCTTCTGAAAGTGTCTCAGCCAAAGAAAGCAAACTCTTAATGTGAATAAATTTAATAAAATTGTTGTACTTAGAGAAAAAAGATCTCAAATGACAATTTCCCAATAAAACTCAAAAAAAAAAAGATCTGTCCTCACATAGGCAAATGAGTTATTTGTTTTGAAGAGGAACTACTAAGGCTCAAAGTCTTCCCACACATAACTTCTGGCAGGCAACCACAATTAAGAAATTAGACAGAGAACTGAAGCAGAAAGCAACTCAAAATTGAAAATGTACTACATAATCCAGAATGATAAGTTGTCATTGTCTATGCTGACAACTGACCTACCCACTTGTCTGTCACCCATATAGTTTTTCCAAGCGTCTCTACATCTCCCCTACATGTGTCTCCTTCCATGTACTCTTTAGCAGTACCAGAGTACAAGTCAAAATTGGCAAAGTAAGAGAGTGAGAGTATACATGTGTTTAGTTGTAAGTTAAGCACAGCTGCTTAATTTTGTCTCTAGATTCCAGGCAACCTCTTGCCCATTCAGGAAGTCAGTTTCATGCATGATGGCAGTGTTAATCTTCAGTGCCTGAAAACTTTTCAGCATGGAGATGTTAATGGAATATAAAATGTCAGGCAGTGGACTTCCTTCAGTATGAATGAAGACTCAGGGATTATTCCTTATTATTACCCTAATATTATAGAACTTTTGGAAGCACTTCAACTGATTGCTCTTAAGACCCTCACCTCTTCAGCCCACTCTATCATAAGTAGTTCTTATTCTTTGCTTCTAGACATCCTAGTGACTTTGCTTTCTACCACTCTGCACAGTTGCTACCCTGCTTCCAGACCCATCTCATCCTAGTCTACAGTGTTCTCTTGGAAGGACTCTTGGAAGTCTTTTCTTGGAAAACTATGCCTATTCATTGTTGTATTCTAGATATATCCAGGTGTGATTGAATGATTGACCTTTAAAGATGTTTAATACTTATTTAAACTAATAGTAAATCAATTCAAATTTATTGGATGAAATAATTTTATACGGTGAACTGCACGCATGAATTCTTATCTCCAGACATGTCTTAATTCAGCAAGAGAAACTGGCCTTGCTGATTTGCTTATTTCAATCTTAACAAGAGTATTTCCAAGATCAAATATATGTGCTGTTCTGGCTATAGCTATAATTAGCTGACTTATCCCTCAACACGTGTTTTCATAACAATTGTATCATAGACTCCTGCAACTGTAATTAAGGAGGCTCTAGAGCAAAGGCTACTTGAAAACATCACCCAGTTACAATAATTCCCTTTCTGATACCCCCACTGCTGACAGGTACAATTTATGATATCTGTATTTATTTTTGGAAGCAAAAATAACTTTTTTTAGTGGTACTCTTATTTTTTAAAATTTATTTTAAATAAGGTACAAGATGCAAGGCATATACTAGGGAGCATAACCATGTTCAATCATAAAGTTTGAAAGCACTGTATATATGTCTTTAATTATAGGCAAAATGAAGCAGACTGTGGGCTATGAAATCATAGACATCTATCATTAGGTGCTATTCTAAAACTGTCCTATTCATTTATTCTTATGTCAAATATTTTTAAATTTTATTTATGAATTTCAAGATAAGATTCTGCCCTAGAATTATTTAAGTTCTTATTACTTCATGGGTATTATTTAACCATGCCATTTAAATTCATTTAAATGAAAAAACACTAGCTAATTTAACATTTTTCCAAATAAATGTTAACTAAGAAGTTTAAATTAAGTTAAAAAACAATGCCTTTAGCAATAAATAAAAGACTATAAATGTGCTAGGTCCACAATTTAGTTATTTGGTCTTTTATGCAAATATTCATGTGCAAAGAATTGTTACTTGCTATAATTTGAATTGTTCTATAAGATAGTTTTCCTACATTCATAGTACCTGATTCCAAAGGGTTTTGTCTGGTTTTCAGCAATTAATACCCTACAAATCTTGAGAGAACCAGCAGGTTTCACATGAACACTATTTACTGTAGATCACACAATAAAAAAGGGGTGGCAAGTCCCAGACCAAGGTCTCAGCCTGAGAGCTATGGGGGATCTGAATTTAGGGGGTTAACAAGGCTAACAAGGTTGGGAGCAGTGTTTGAAGCTGGGCTGAACTGGAGCGTGAGCGCTGGGCATTGTCATACTTCCCATGCCCCAGTAGCATCTTAAGTCTCCACGCAGGGCTACGTATTTTAGCATGCTAATGAGCCTCCCTCTCTTATAGATCAATTCCAATGTGTATTTGCATGAAGATTTTTCTCCACCAGTTCTGGAATTGTTGCTGGAAAACAGGAGGAGGATCTATTGCTTACTGAAAATTGAATGATTGGGGCTTTGTGGAATTCTTATTACCTGGGGCTCAATAGCAATATGGTTAAGCAAGTGAGGTCTAAGTCCAAAGTTTCCTGTGCTATTATCAGACATATCCTTCCTGAGCTACTATACATCCAGAAATAAGAGTATTAGATTTTAAGTTAGTCCTGGATTTAAATTCTACTCCACCAATTGTTTCCTGTGAAGACTTGGGGTACTTATTTGCACTTCTAGTACCACAATCAATTTATATGTGAAAACTTGAGTCACAGATCAATTGTATGCATTGTATGTGATATATATGACTTGCTTAGGATAATCTTACAGATAAGTGGTTAGTAAATTATTGAACTTTTTTATACATCTCTTTTCTTTCACTCTGTTTTCATTATCATTAGTGAAAGAATGATATGATACATTTCTCTTGCAGTTTTTCTGGACTTGAATATTAAATTTCAAAAAATATTAGAATGAACAAACAATGAATCTTTTTAAAAAATTGTATGTCAGGCATGTAAGTCTAACATACTGTGCATAATGTTACATTTGATTGATACATATGTGAATGACTAAATGAATGGAATTCTGGTTACTGAAAACAAGTACAAGATTAATTACAATGCAAAATATAGACTACACAAAGAGGAAAGATAGATTGCAAATTTCTAAAAAAATCTTTGACTGTTTAGTGAAACTTAGGCAAAATAAAATAAGAAAATAGTTGATGGACAGATTGTTAGATAGTGGATATGTAGAGAGATTATGTAGAGAGATTTCTTTTTTCATATTGGAAAGTTGTCTTCCAACACATGTATATCCATCCAACCATGCTCCATGATAAAGAAAAGGGGTTGGTAAACATGGAATCTTAAATATTTATTTTATAATTGCTTCAATTGTTTTGTAAATCATAATCTATATCAAAAATAAGACATGTTGTCCTAATATGTCCTGAGTAGGTAAATACTTATAAATGTACTTCTAATCCTCGAAATTTCTTTCCTTTTATATCTATGCACAGATATGTGTCTCAGGTATAGATCTGACACTGATGTCCCTTAAGGGTGTGTAGAAGCTTTCCCACACCATCAGCCATTCTTGGACAAGAGCAGAGTGTTGAGAATTAAACTCACTTCTTACATTATCTTCCTTAAGACAGTATCCAGTTCCACAATTTAAGAACTCAGTCTCACAAGACTGCCCTCCTTTTAGAAGCCAGTCACAACAAAAGTTTCTCTCAAACCCACTGCAGATTGGACTGCTGCATTACCCCCTCCTCAGACTTCAGGTGGCAGTTCCAATGCCATGCTGTCCTGTCTTTACCTGTCCTGGTTGGCTATAAATCATAGCTTCTTTGGATACTCTCCTTAAGTATGATTAATTTGCTAAAGTGACTCACAGACCTCAAGAAACGTGTTTACTTTCTACATCACTAATTTATTACAGAAAAATATAAATCAGAATCAGCCAGGTGGAAGCGATTATTGGGGAAGGTGTGGGGAAAACATGTGGCATTTCCTTGTCCTCTTCAGATGAGCCAGTCTTTCCAGATCTTCATGTGTTGACTAAATGGGAAGTCCCTCCTTTTGAACTTTTATGAAAGCTTTATTACTAGGTATGACTGATTACCTCTAATTGACTTCTGGCAATTGAACTCAACTTCATCTTCTTTCTGTCCTGGAAGTCAGGCATTGGAACTAACCCTAATCAGTTTGTTGTCCTTGCAACCAGACTTAGCTTCCCAAATATCCCCCTCATTAACATAACAAGTGATACATGTTCTTACTCTCAATGCTCAAGAAATTCTAAGAATTTTGGGAGTTGTGAGCCATGTATTATGGATAAAAACTAAATGTGTATAAAAATTGTATTTTGATCACCTGAATGAACAGATATGTATGTTTCCTATAAATTACCATATTACAGATGCACATGGAGATATATATTTTTCATTCATAATAATCCAGAATTTGTTCACAAACTCTTTGTTTTCAATAAAACATTGAATTCAACGAAACAATATTGCTTTTTTAAAAAGCTGTGATGCTAATATACACTGCATATTAATTGAAAAATGTAAAAAAGTAGTCATTACTACAAAAATGTTGCTAACTATATTAGATATAAATGAAGTAAATATGTGGAAAACTGATAATTTGGTGAACTTGTCATTTGATAAATTGCAAAGTTTGGTCATGTATTTACCTATAAATTTACCTAGAGTCCTTAGATCTTTTTGAAATATAGTCTATCAATAAAGCATAGCAACCAAGTTCTGGAGTCAAAGTTTCAGTTTCAACCCAACTAACTGGACGTTAAGTGATTTGCTCTCTACCTTAGTTGCAGTGTGATGAATAAATAGCTTGATGTTTTCAAAGTGCTTAGTTAAGTACTAAGCCACAAAACAAGTAACACTTGTTATTGTTAAGAATTTAGGATTTGAAAGTTGGCATTTACCCAACCTGGTAATTTTATCTCTAAAAGCTTGAAAGAGCCTCAATAGTACAGCTTGTGAGAGACCCTGAGTACATTGTAGGACCTTGCTATCTTAAATAGTCATTTTTTATGCCTATATTGATTTTTTTCCTAAAAGAATACTCAAATTTAAATTTGCTCTCCTAATAATAAAAAGTCATAGAGTTTTGCAATTAAATCAGTTCATTTCCTTACTTTGGTCTTCTTTATGTTATTTCTAAACCTTCATCACTGACTTTTTCACATGAGTTAGTGGCCTACACTACTTTCTCATTCAAATATAATTTTAATTAGATTTATTTAGAATAAAAATATCAGACACCACATGTCATGTTCTCAGTAACAGCATCAAAATTTATTATATTATTGTAACTTGATCAGTTTTTATTAAAGGGTTCAGAAAAGTGTGTTTCAGTGTATGAGTCACATTTTTAAAAACAAGTTAAGTCTATACATAGTAGACTGGCTTTACTATTGACAGATATCAGCAGCTCCCACATTACCTGCAAATACCAAGACCCCCGTGTAAAGTTACCTTCTGCCAACTTTTTAATATATTTTTCAGCATTCCAGTGGTTCTAGAACCTTTACTTAATATTGTAATTGCATTATACTTTAACAAAATAAAGCAAAAGTTTTCGCCAAGATAAACCAAAAAAAAGTATAGCATCAATTATAGAACCATAAAGAGATTATATTAAATGTCTTTAAATAATCATAAATGGCAAAAAAATCACAAAATTAAAATTTGCAAATAATTTCACATAAGGTTCATAATAGGTACTTAGTTTCTTTACAGTGTTTCAAATTCATTCTATTTGACACAGCCCATAATGAGGTAGTGAACAACTTCAACATTTTTTATAACAAGAGCATATGACAGTTATAATCAATGATAGAAAGTAATAGTTTATAATTGGTATATTGAGTTAAGAAATTAAGAATTCATAGGTTTTTGTACTAAGAAAAATGAATCAACAAACCTTTGAATTTGATTGTGCTCTCATTAGTAAGTGTTTTCCTTTCCTTCTCACTTGTCCAAGACATTCTATATGTTTGTTATTTGACTTTAAGTTTCTTCCTTTCTCTGTATAACAAAGTAACTGGATTATTTGAAACCTATGATGAATCTTTTGCTGAATTTTGATTTAAGGGTTCCTTAACTCAGACTGACAAAAATTTCTTAAGGAAGGCATTTCCTAATACATAATATGTTAATAAAATCAGTTAATCAGTAAGATAAGCAATGCCTTATTTTTGGATTCCATTGACAGATATTTTCCTGTTATGGAAGTCTATTATTTACTTACTGATTACTATTCTTATTTATTAATTTCTGTGCTTTAAAAAATATTTTGCATAATCACATTATTTTATGATTAACTGTATACACATCTATTTAAAAATAGTCTACTCAATGAAAATTTCTTAATTTTATTTCTAACATTCATTTTTAAATATGATCTTAAATTAGGGATACAGAAATGCAGGGCTGTGAGTAACATGTCTAAATCCTTTATAATGTTCCATTGTAACAGAGAGATAAAGAAGGGGGGAGGAGGGAAGGGGTAAAGGGAGTGGGGAAAGAAGGAAGGGAGGAAGGAAGGAAGGAAGGAAGGAAGGAAGGAAGGAAGGAAGGAAGGAAGGAAGGAAGGAAGGAAGGAAGGAAGGAAGGAAGGAAAGGAAGGGAAGGCGATGAAGGAGATCACCATGTGAAAATGTACATACTAGTGTTCTCTGGGAAAGATAGTACTCAGAAAACAGAAATCAAATCAGCACTTGGATTTAACTTGTGTCTGAAAGCCAGCAAAGCACTTTCAAAATAACTCTAGCTTTATTGGCATCTAATAAAGTAGTAGAAACTATTGGATTTTTACTTTCTCGAGATCTTAAGGGACTTCATAAGGAACACTCTTTTCTGAGTGCTCCATTTCTTCCCAGAAGACTTAGACTCATTGATTTTTTAATTATTGATTTATATAGTATACATGCCTTTCATCTCCATGTTTTTCTCTTCTTTCTTTCCCTCCCCCACCCTTTCTTCCTAGTATACAGTATGGACTGCCCTCTGGGTCACCTGGAATGTCTTCATTATCTGCTTTTATTTGGAAGTAGGTGGACTCTCTAAGGTAAGTTTATTATGAATTTAAAGTACACTTTTGAAAGAGCACACTAATAATTACTACACATTATTATAATGTATGTATGTGTATGTATATATAAATAACTATATCTTGCTATATAAATCTAAGGAATATTACATATGAAATACTAATTAAAGATAAATTCATATACCATTCAGGAAAGAGTGTAAATAGGAACATGTAAATAGAATAAGATTCTAAAACAATGGTCTTGCTGTTTCTTTTGTTAAACTGTAGTGGAACTCAGCTTCAAGGATCTTTAAGTCCAATTTGAAAAGCTCCAATGTCACAATAACCTCAATTCTAAATGTCAGATGAAACCTGGTTTAAAAAAAGAAGAAAAATGGTTTTAAACATTCTTGAGTTCAGAATGCTTGAGTTCAGAATGGGAAGAGATTAACTCTTATGTTACTGTAACCAATATGACTATATTTGCTCAAATATTAATTCTGGAGAATGAAAGTTTGACAAGGAATGATCTCATGTATTTTATTAAAGCAAGATTTTTCCAGCAACTAAATGTATCTATGTGGTGATGCCTATTTTAAAGTCCTGATCAGGCTGAAGAGTTTTCTTACTATATCAAAACACATTACTTGACTTTTTCTGACTAATATCAATTTTAATGTGATTTCTACAGAATCCTCTGTAGATTGTAAGCCACCCAAACATAAGAACATGGTGGGTTAAGTTTCTAGTTAGCTATGTTTTTTCAACATTTTTCTCATAAACCAGGGCAATTTTCATCTGGAGATTTTGTAGTGAAGAAACTTGATTGTGTAATTACAAAATTAATTCTAAAGCCGTTATTATTTTAGATGTCTCATTATCAGCTATATTTGCATTAACGTATTCTATTGTGCAAGAGTACATTTCCTAAGTAGATTGTTCTTCTACTAACACAAATGGTTTCAATCTTAGAAACCCTTCCTTGACCAGCACAAATACCCTTAGAATTGTTAAACTTTACTGAAGTCCATGTAGTAACAAAGAATTATTGATTCAGCAAAGCAACAAAAATCCCTGAAGGATTTTCCTCAGAACCTCCCAAGGTGGTTACTCTTTGTTCTACATTATAATAACTTTATAATTAGAACTTGCCATCATTTTCTTACATTGACAAATGCATTCAGCAACTAGAAATGACGTTTCTAAGTTCTATACAAATGCACTAACTTCTACCTTTAATATTTGTGCTATTAACCACATTTTACCACTAATTTCTAAGACAGAAAAAAAGTACTTAAATCAGTGCCCACTTATCTTCAGTAACATGCAGATTATAAAGTAATTTTAAAATGCAAATCTTATGAATAAAATAATAAAATAATAAGCATAGCATTTTAAACCCCTAATATCTTCTATCTTGTGATTTGAATGGCCATTTTCAATTGTATTTTTGTTTTACTGGTTTACTGGTGGATGGAAATTACTGCCCCCAACCCCAACCCCATATAAACTTAGAACACATTAGACTAAAGGAAATTTGGCCTATGGAATTCTCATCATAGTTCTCAGGAAGGAGATAGAATTTCAAATTATAAGTCTTATTCAAATTCTTTAATACCTGATGATGAAAACTCTGGCAAATCATTTAATCCCTCTGAATTTCTGTGAAATATAAGAACAGGACCAGTTTTGCCAATGATGATAATCAACCTTGGTTCTGTGTTTAGCATTATTTTAAACACATCTTATTGGAAGCTCAGGTAAGCTTAAAAACAACTCTGTGAAGTGATAAAAAGTAATAATGTTAACAGTCATATGTTATATGGTCTGATTTCCCTCACTTCTCAAGGTTACTTTTATGAATTGCTTTTTTGTAACTGCTTTTCTAATATAATGTCAAGGATATTTTCTCATTTCTTTGGATGCAGGATTTTTAAAAAATAGATATAGTAGTCCTGGGTCTTCATTTTATCACCCACTCAAATGCCATTAGTCAGTCACCCAAGTATTCTGGGTCATTAAAAGAAAGATGACTCCCCAGGAGCATCCTAAAGATGTCTGTTGTCTCCATTTTACTGCCTAAAAAGCTGAAATCATCTCCCTGATCAGCCACAGTGTAGCCTCCACTCCAACTGGCAGGATTTTGGCAACTAGAGAAGCGTTAAGGACCTTTGAGAAGCCAAATACCTCTCATACCTTTCCAGATTGGGTTCCATTTCTAGGCAAATCCTTATTTGTAGTTGGTGGCTACTTTACTAACTTTCTAGAACTTTCCATCTCCTACTCATTCATGATGTATTTCTTGGAAGTACCCTCATGGATGAATTAGTAAGGTATTTCCTTATGTCTTGGTCATTGACCAAAATATTCATTCTAAAAAAGTAAATCTCCAAAAACTAGTTGCAAATTAATTTTTCTAAGATCTCTATGGATACAGGTGTTATGCTAATATTAGGAATTTCAAACCCTCCTTATTATTTAGTATGCGTGTTCTTCTGGACAACCATAAAGCTGACCTGTTACAAGGCCTCCAGATTTTCCCTTTGCTATTATTTCTTCCTCTGTGTCATGTATTTGCCATTGTAGTCTTGAGGGTCTTCATTTCCCTCAAAATCTCCCAGAACTTGTAAGACATGCAGACAGCACTTTAAAAGAATGTGTACCTGTAAGATGTGGTCAGAGATGACTGTGAATAGGTAACTGAAAGTATCTGCACTGACATCATATACTGGAACCTTGGTTTCCTTTTCCGCAAAATAGGGAAAGCCATAGCACACCACTCTCAGCACTGTTGAGAGAATAAAAAAGATGATGCATATATAGGGCTGAGCAGAGAGCTTAGCTTATTTTGAGGTTTCAGCAGTAGTGGTTCTCCTAATTGTCATCAACATCATAATCTTTATTATCATTGAAGAAATTAACAGACGTCACAATCTTCATCCTGAAAACCTTTGGGACATACATTTATTACTACTCAAGAGCTATAAAAGGGGTGAATATGTAGGACTGAGGGACTTGTTTAAAAAATACATAACAATCCCTTGTGATAGGACCTTGAATCTGCATATTAATTTCACAGCTGTGACACTATTAATTAAATCCTTTCCTTCAACGTGTAAATAGCTTTTTTGAAATACTTTTGCATCCAGATTCTCCTGGTGTCCTTATTGTTCCCTATAGGGGACTTTATGCATCTCTGGCAGTCTCTAAGGTTGTTTTTCATGCTGCACTTTAAGATCACCAAGGGCACAATTAATAAGTTATTGCAGCTTCTTTGGAAATTGCAAGACTTGAAATCATTTTCCTCCCTAGGAAGGCACTCAGAATGTAAATATGAAAACCCAATTCATTTGCTACATTTAAAGATGCTGAATACTCACTTACATTGAGAGGACAAGTAGTACTTCTTTTTATTTCAAAGGAATTAAACTGATGTCTTATGGCATCATTTTGATTACTCCAAATTGTAGAAACTTTAGGCTAATATGTCTCCTAACTGAATTTTCTTGAGAGATGTGGGCAAATTACTTCTTAGTGATGCTAGAGAATTTTCAGGTTGTCACATTTTCAGAAAATATGGAATGTGACTATGCATGAGCATAAAATTTAGACATAGAAAATGAATGCAAAGAAATTCTAGGAATAATTCTTATATTAACCATGAGTTTGATCAGGCTCCTTTTAAACACTTTGATCAGGCTGGGAGCAGGGGAGAAAGATGAACTGACACTTCCTACTCCCTGCCCTGGAGAGGTGCTTTGCCTTGTCTTCACATAAAACAAAACCTACTTTCATTTGTTTTTCTGCATCATGTTTTATCCACTGCACTTTTTCCAGGGTGACCTGATGTATGGGAATTTGATTCTTAAAAGAATTTAAACCATTTCCCCAAATGACAATAATGGCATTTTCTTGTCTTCTTTTGACTTAAATTGTCACCATCTTTCATAGGGTTCTCTCTCTTGTGAGACTTTTTCATTGACTATTTTACCTGAGCTGCCAGACAGGGTCAATGAGATCATTCTTTTTCAGGACTCAACCTTATTGCCTTGCCTGAATTGTATCTCTGTAGTGGCTGGGAAAATTCTCTTTCTTGATCAAGATTCATTGTCCTTCAAGGTCAGATTCTTCCACTAACTTTGGCTTTGGGCAGTCACTTTCAAGTAGGAATCTTTGAGTCAATTCTAAGTTCAGTATAGGAGCAATAGCTCAGGCAGCAGAACTTTCAGTTCCCCTTACTTTCAGACCAACCATGACTTTTTTATAAAAATTCTAAATATTATTGTGTCTGGAAGTATTTTCAAATGAAATCAATGATGTATAATGTATTTCCTTTTCCACTTAAGCAAATACAATTGCTGAGTCTGGTAGTGAGTTTTAGACTTACAAGATTCTTTCCTTTTGAAGATTCCTTTCTACTTGAACACTTAATCTTGCAAAGTTATATTTAGAGAAGACTAAAGGTACAGTATAAATATGTTTATTTAGCAGTAATAGATAAGCAAATGATATGAAAAAACATCCTGCAAATCCTTAAGAGGTGCTTTCTTCCTGAACTGCAAGAATCATTCCTGATATTATGTCATGAAATAAATGGCATGTATATCACAGTGAGACATTTTGAAAAAATGCATAAACTCAATTAAAAAGAATAGTAGACTATTTAAGGTTCTGAATTAATATATAAGTGTGTATATATTAATAATATACATGCACATGTATATATATATATATATATGCACATATATATATTAGTACACACTTATCCTGTTGTCCTGAAAGAATATTTCTCTCTATAATGTAGCCCAGGGATGAGGGTAGAGATGGCAGAGGTTGATGAAGTATTAAGGATTTTTAAAGAAAGAACTATCACAATTTGCTTCCAGATGTAACATGTAAATGATACCCAATGGCATGCAAATATTCATTTTTATGTTTGTTTTCTATACATTTTCCAAAGTAATGTAGTTTTGCACTTTAAAAGAAAAGTGGAATGTTACATAAATAATAGCTGTACATTTCTTATTCCAAAGGAATGAAACGGTACCTTTTCCTCTGGTGTGGCTCTGGGTGAACAAAAAATCTGAAAATAACATCGTATGTGTCCTTTAGATTGTGAGATGATAGCTTCCCTTGCATTTTCTTACCCACATTAAAGAAAATAATAAGTAAATTTAAACTTACATTATGGGTTTCATAAAGTTCATCAAATATAAACATTTTGCAGACCTTTGTTAGAAAAATCCAATTTGCCACTCTGTTATAGTCCAGTGACATATAGAAATCACATTAGACTACTAACTAAGTGCTGGAGTCTGGGTGATATTAAGATTTCTTAATCAGAAATTTATGTAATAAGCGTATGGCTTTCTGTAGAGATTCAGTTTTTTCAAATGAACATATGAATGTATTATTTCATCAGTCATAGTTGCATTAATTGTATGAGTGAGTAGTCACTGTGGTGAGCAAGATTATTCTACACAATCAGAATAATCACAGAAATATGTTACCTCTCCTATTTGTATTTATAGTTCATTCAACCTCTAATGAAAATATGCATGAACTGTGGTAGAAGACTGTAAGTACCTTGGTGGAAGTTATGGTTCTGTAGCACCCAAAGGGAATTAACCTATACCTCTGAATTATATACAGCTTTATGAACCAGTATGACCTCAAGATAAACAAAAAGTTATTATATTGAAAATATTTTTAAAAATATGCCTGAGATCAATATTTAAAGAAAGGTAAACATTTTACTTGTATAGTTTAGTATCTCAACTCATTAAATAAAAGGTATTATTCCTGTAACTAAACTATCTTCTATTTTATCTGAAAAGCTCTTCCCATTTTTATTACATTGTGCACAGACTCTGTAACAGTTCTTGGTCATGAAAAACTAGATTAAAATCTGTTCTCCCCTCACTGAAGCTGACTGTGTGCTTAAGGCTTACACACCTGTCTCCTTCCTTCTCTGAATACACACTTCTAGAAGAGGAAATGACAAGTTGTCAGCATCTTATAAAGCCAGACATAAGACATCATGACCATGCTAATCTTGTTTTTTCTGGTCACTGCTAGTGCCCTATGCTGATGTGACAATCCTCCAATGTAGTTAATCATCCCACTAAATTCATTCAGACAATATTTACTTTTAGTGATCCTCTAATTTTTCCAATAGACATGAGGTTGTTCAGTCACTGGTTATGTCATGGTAGGCCATACCGAATTGATACTGCTGAATGTCCATATATGTTTTCTCTTCAAGAAAAAAAATTTGTGCCACAGAGGAAACAGATTTTTTTAACTGAAGTAACTTGGTGTACCCCCATCAGGTATAGCACACCTGCCACCAGCTCACCTACACTCCACCACCAGACCATTATGCCTCCATCTCCCTCTCTTCTTACCCCTTCCCCTACCGCCATGTCCCTATTGATGTCTCATTTCTTTAATCAGCTATCAAGGCTTAGTTTTTCAGTTTGTCTTTATCTGACTATTAATTTAACTACTTATATTAAATACTTTTTAAGAAGTTATATTGTTAGTTAAAATACTTAAGTTGATGTGTTAATTCTTAGTGGCAAAGTAAGGAAATTGCTTTAGGAAAAATTATGTTAGATACACCTAGGAAAAAGCTATAATCTGTTAATATGTTAATTGCATAAACTCATAGAATGCTGATTGCCAAAAACACTATATATATCCATAAAAATCTCAAATAAATCGCAGCAGTTTCACCACCCCTTGAGTGTGTGCGTCTGTTCGCCATT